>JAVQJG010072561.1:0-12749 GCA_036024015.1 Craterocephalus amniculus | reverse complement strand
CCTGCATGGACTGTCCTTTGTTTCTTTTCACCATTTGACTGCATTTTACAGTCCAAATGACATTCTGATGTCCGTGCTATAGATCCTGATGGTGTGGATCAGTGAGTCAGTTTGTCGCTTGCTCTTAGCACAGAGCTTCAAGTGATCCATGTAGATTTGGTGATTAATAGTGGCTCCATTCCTAAGTCGGTATCCAAAGCCAGTCTTGTTGATTAATTGGCTGAGAGGGTTCAGGCTTATGCAGAACAGCAGCAGGGGCAAAACATCTTCTTGCTGTATGTCACATTTGATGGAGACTTGCACAATTGGTACGAAATTGGCCTCAAGAGCTGATGTTAACTCCCACTTCTGACCTATTGTCCTGACTCCCCTTTGCTGTAGCATCAGCATGTTGTATCTCCACAGTCTCTACCTGTGACAGGCAGCAGTTGCTGTTATGTGTTGGAACCCTGAGCTACAAGCTGTTTTAGTGTTTAGCGTATATTCTACGTATTCAAGAATCTACATGTCACATATATGTCCGTACAGTGACGCACACAGCAGTCCACAATATGAAGACACAGAGGGGGGGCCAAATCAGAATTGACACCTGAGGCGTTACCTCAGGTGACTGACAGGTCACTGAAGGAACAGAAACATCTTTCCAGACATGAACCTGCAGTTTTTTACACCAGTTTGAAGTGAATTTTAATTAGTTATCCTCCTAATTAGTGGTCCTTTAAAAGTACTGCAATTTGCACATTTCTAGAAGAGATTTTGTGCCTGTGCAAGTACTAACTACTAATGTAAGGTTCACCTGATGTTAGCCCAAAGCTACGCAGCAGTGCTAATGTGGTAGCAGTACATTAGTTTTAACATAATGTGGGGAAAACATGCCATATTTAGTAAGTGTTGTTAGGGACTAAACATCAATACAGTTAATCAATATTTCCATGCTGGAGCTGAAAATATAGGAATGCTCAAAGACCGCATCAGTATTAGCACCAAGTGAGCTAGAACTATGATCCAGCATAAATTAAAAAGAAGGTTAGGAAGGCTGCTAGATGATTTGAAAGGAGGCTACAACATGGAAATGTGGATTAATGCATTAATATCTTGTTTTAGGAAGATATAAAAACAAAGGGAGATGTTTCTGACTTTTGTTTAGAGGAGGGACACAGATCAGACCGAGGTAGACATGGTTTCAGCGTCCCTGACAATGTGAAGCAGGCCACACCACTCATTGTGGTCAGACATGGACCCCTGGTAAAGTCTTTACCACCCTCTGGCCATAAAGGCCTGTCTAAACCAGATAGAAATCATGTTTCCCATCAGTGTTAGGGAAATGTGTTGGTAAGCCAGATAACTGCTTTACTTATGTGTGGGAATAGCTTGTGAGATAGTTCTTTCTGGTTCCTTGTGAACATCAGGGGTTCATAATCAGCATTTCCTCTTTGTTCTGTGTTTTACATTTGCATTCCAGCAATGTTGTTATTGCAGTCATTAAAAAGCTTTCACAATTAGTGTCAAGAGTTAAAAAATTACTTTGTCAAAACTTATGTAATTGTGATTATCATAACTACTGAGGTATTTTTTGTTTCAGTTGAATTAGTTATATTCTCAGAATCGCGATTATTATCTCTTCTGGATATTAAATTGAAGCTTTGGAATATAACATAGATCATAAATCAGCCCAATCCTGAGGCACTGATCTCATTACCAGAGTCAGTGTTGGATAATGTGAAGAGAAAGCAGACGCTTTATTTACAGCCGGAATCCACAGCCGTGAAGAGACCTCCAAGATGCATAGATCAACCAATTTAAAAGAAAAAGGGTGTACATAGAGACTTCTTTGTGTTTAAAAGGCAAATCACACCAAAACTTCGAGTCCATATGCTTGGAAGGTCTGTTTTGTATGGGGAATTGTGAATGTGCAAACTCTGATTTGCATCAAAGAAGTGAACTCAGTCTGTCAAAAAACGTGAACCTCTGTCCACTTCAAGTAAAAATACAGAAAGTGGACTACAAAGCAAAGGGCATTGTGGGTTCAGCACAGGGTATTGTGGGTAAACAAGGTTTGTCGGATGATATGCAGCTCTTGCCAGGAAATGTCATATAGGGAAGAACGTAGTGAAAGTTTAGTGAGAAATACTTGAAACCCAAGACCACTGACAACTGATGCAGCTGTAGCTCTTTGCATGGATGGAGCTGATTTTTCCTGCATTAACCGATAGATGAGTGAGTTTTCATTTCTCTTTGTGTGCTCTTCCTCCGGAATTTTTAATGCACCTGCACCTCTGGTGAGGAGAATATGTTGTTTAAAAAATCCGCTTTGTTTGAGGTTGTGCAATGTGAAAGCAAAGTCGGTCCAGAAGAATATTGCTAACCAACATGGAGAAAAAGTCCTGAAATCCAAGATTTTCAGGACTTTAAACAAAGAAGCACAGTCTTGTTTGTATTCCATCTATCTAATTACTGTATTCCAGTCAGGATACTGGAATTAATCTAGATGGACATATATACATAGTCTAGATATATAGCTAAATTCCTGCTTGCTATTTGTACTGTAGCAGACCGTCTGCAGCTACGTGTCATACCTCAGAATTCAGGAGGAATTGTCAATGTGAAGTGTCCACACAGAGCTGAACCTGTCTTTTTTTAGATCAGGGGTCCAACTCTGGTCCTCAAGGGCCACAATCCTGCAGGGTTTCCATCTATACCTGCTCCAACACACCTGGATCAAATGAATGAGTCACTGTGCAGAACTCAATAGGCTGTTGGATCGCTGTAAGTTGAGTCACGTATCTTGAAACAGGGACAGAGTGAAACCCTGCAGGACAACTGACCATGGACACCCCTGCATTCGATCCATGTCACATGTAGGGTTTGCAAAAAACTTATGACAAATGCAGAAAACAAACAGCTTGAAGTTGTCTTAAACCTTTAACATGAAACTTAACGTTAAAAATGATTTTTCATGACTTCACATACTAAATATGCAAGTACTATCTCTTTGCCATATAAGCATTCCTACTCATGGTCCCTTTCTTCAGGACAAAGTAGACACCCCTCAACAAAGACAAGCCCTTGTAACAATGTTTTCAGCCATTGTGATTTTAATTAGAGGAATTTGGCCACAGCTGACACTATTAAATAATCTAATTTGTAATCTGAGTGAGTTGGCTGGGGCTGATGAGATGACATCCAAGACTCAATCAGACTCCCCAGTCCCTCTGAGAACACATATTTTGTTCAACTCATCATCTCAAGCAAACACAAGAGCACAAAACCAGTATGATTTGACTTGACAAAGCAGTGTCATAAAAAGTCACATACATACATTAGAGTCAACATTTCTGAATTAAATCATACTTATAGACTTTCAAGACACAAGAGGTCACATTTAGTCTGTGTGGAGTTTAGTCAACAGATCACCATCAAAATGTTCAAGTCAGAGGATCTAAACCCGAGACAAAATTTCTGTCTTCCTCTGCGCCACATCAATAATGCTGTCTTTCAGCGCTTTTGATAGCATGGTGTCAGCCGCTGTCATATGGAGCCCGCAAGACAAGCCCGAAGTTCCTGTGCATGCCAAGAAAGAGAAAGGCTTTCACCACACGGACTACCTGTATTAGATTAAATCTGCCCCCTCTGGTTTGTAATTGCATTTGCCTGTTGCTGTGTATTTAAGAATAGAATGGCCTCGGCCTCCATGATGTCCCGGCTCCCTGTAGAGAGAGGAAACCAGGAACAGCCTCGAGATAAGATGTTGTCATGACAACTAAGAGGCACCTGGTAAAGAAAGGAAGGACATTCTTTTCTTCACCTGTGATTTGTTTTTTTAAAAACTTGTACTGGTGGATGTCTCTTTTTGTTCATCCACACTTTCGTTATTTTACATCCACTTAAGTCACTTCCTTTCATCCTCTGTACTATAAAAGGAAAAAATAGTAACAAATGGTGTTTGGTCTCCCTGGGAGGTGAAAATGAGGGTCTGTTGAATGGGGATTCATATTTCATTTCCCCATAATTTATTAAGAGAGACTAGGTTAAGGAAAGAACATTATGCTAATATGGGGAGGAACCTCGTCATAAGCGTCCCCAATGAGTCATAACTGAATGGACGGGGGGCACAAACCGCTGGTGGTACACACTTTCTGTTACTTAGTGTTTGTAATCCAATTTTCTTATCTTGAAAATGTGCAGATAAGCTCTTGTTGTATATTTGCTCACTTGTATCAGATGGTCACTTCAGCTTTGTGTGCTGTGCTCATTATAAAAGCAGCATGAGCGGCTGACCTGGGCCTGTCAGATGCTTCTAGAAGATATGATTGTTTGTTAAGGTACCTAACAAGGATAAAGGATGCTCTGGCCCTCAAATACGCTTTGACATCAGCTGGTATGGAAGGCTCAAATGGGGCAAACTTAAGGAAACTTTAAAAAGTTAGTAATAAAGGAAAGTTCCCTTATATCAAGATGTTACACTGATGTGTAATTCCCCTCAGCAAGAATCAAAATTTCCACCCTAGTTTCTTTTGCAGAAAAAATAATAATCTAACCAACATTTTGTTACTTTAAGTGCCATGTGAGACAAGGATATGTTAAGAAATCTGTTTAAAACAACGCAGTCAATGAGATTAAGCAGATTTTAACAGAATCAGTGTTCATGCAAGGGTGGAGCTACACTAAACAAAACAAAGCATTCCCATACATCGGATGAAAGAGGGAAACTCTTTTAAAGTGGGGCTTGCATCAGTTGTAGGTTGTATATGATAACTCACAACCTGTCTGCTCATCGTAAATTACGGGCAGTCTTCCCTTCATCGCTGATCCAGCTCTCTCAATAGAGAAGCCAGGGCCAAGGAGAATGCTAGCTCCTGCCAAGTCCCCACCTCTCCCTGGTACAAGGTGCTTATAAATCGGCATCCTCACAGATAGGTCAAGGTTTTGATTTGGTCATGACCTTAGTTCATAAATCTGAATGATGTAGGGGCCTTGGTTAAAAGGCTGCTGGATCAACTCTCAGATGGGATACCCCTCCCTCGCTCTCAGCCTTCCTCTCTCCTCCGACTCTCTCTCCTCTTCCATCTCTCCCAACCTCACGTCCCTTTTTCAGTCCTCGCTGCAGCCTGAAGTCCCCAGAGCTCCTATAACAGGCAGAGAGAGAGAGAGAAAGAGAGAGAGAGAGAGATGGCGAGGGGGTGAAACAGGCAATCAATAAATCAATATGTTTTGCGCCACTAAGCTAGGGTAAGCTCACTCTCTCAGAGCTGCTTGTGCATGTACACACACACACACATACACTCACTTACCATCCCAGCAAATTTCTCTCAACACAAACAAACAAATGAAGGCCCAGGACAGAATGTCCCTTGCCAAAAGACATTTTGTTGTTTTAGGGACTTGCTTTTTTTCTCATTCTATTTCCTGTTTTGGATCATTAAGCCATTGATTTTTATTTCAGCGGGTAAGTGGTGGTGGGGACCCCCAGGGAACTGGCTGAAAACCTCCACAGAGTGGCCCCAGCAGGAGTTTCTCTTGTGACAGGCTGCTCCCAAGGGCCAGTAAGCCCTCTTAATTCTGCAGGGAAGATCGGCTGATATCCGTCATTCTGCCAAGCATTCCAAGACATTGTTCCAGAAGAATATTTATTGAAATGGATTTCTTATTTCTAGTGTCTTTGCCATCGCTGGAATTACAAACTTGTGCATTTAGTTATCGATTTTGATCCTGTTGTTTGAAATTCCAGGCACTGTTAAATGTTTGTCTCTCTCTATGGATTTTAAGGATGTAAAAAGTTGACTGGAGCATCTGCTTTCCTATCACTGTGAGGGAGGTGAGGGTAAAGCAGAGAGCAGCAGAGATACTCTGAGATACACTTGCAACTCTGGCAGACCAAGATTCAGTTAGCCAACAGCCAGGCAGATATTACAGTCAGATACAAAGTAGCACAGATGGATGCACTCAGCCTAAAGAGGCTGACATATTGGCCACTGCTGTCATAAGAATGACATAATACCTTTCCTGACAGGTAATGAAAATAAAGGCCATTCCACCACAGAGTTGCATAAGCGCTTTAACTTCAGCTCATACAATGTAAAACATTGGCTCTGACATTTGGAATATCCAAAGGGAAGTTTTCTGAGTGGCCGGATGCTGAAGCTGAGGGTCTCACTACTGAAAGTGGTCCCCTAATATGCTGTGGACATAACTCTTGATTTTGGCAATAACAACCACAGCATGCCAAGAGTTCTCTCGGGTGCCTCCTTTATGTAGAGACATTATTCAGCATTTCATTAAAATGCATCTTAGCGATCCCCGCTGAATCGATGTGAGCTCCTCTTCTGAAAATTCAAGATAAACAGTACATGCAGTCTGAGAAGCAGCTCTATTGTGTCAGAAAACACAAAAATATTTCAGTGCTGGTCGTCACAAAAGTCGTTTGCTTTCTTACAATCTGTGGTTTAGAAAGATATTTGGGAATCTGAGATAATTTGTTCGTATTTTATATAATGGGCTTCGTTTAATTAATGAAGCAACATAAAAAAAATTTTAACAGTTTTGTTTACATTTTTAAAATTCTCTAACAATTTATTAGAAAATAAACAATTGATTGAAAAGCAGCAGTAATACATACTGTATATTTATCCTCCCTTTAGCCACTATCTTCCTACTTTTTTTGCAGCAATTCTAACTTTACGATGTCGGCATCCAGCTCCTTAGAGCTTGATGGGTTCTGCGTGTGTACAGTAATATTTAAGCCACACGGCAGATTTTAAACTAGATTTCAGATTGGGCTTTGGCTACATAATGTTTCCCATTGAACCACTAATCTCTCTCACTTTTGGCCAATTTCCTGAGAGCTGCTGATGACAAATACTACCACAGCATGATGCTGCCACCACTACCATGCTGACCTCTGATGATGGTGTTTGCCGTTGTTTTGACATGATTAAATCCTGCACAAGACAGCATTTGCATTTGCAGCCTTAGCTAATCTGTAATGACTGTCCCCAGAAGGGCTTTGCAATTATGTAAAATACATAAATGTGTTCTTGGATAACAAGTTTGTGTCACATGTGGTATTTTCATTAATAGCCAAAAGGTTCAGTTTTTTGTCTCATCTGGCCAAAGTATTTTCTGGCACTGATTTATTCCACATCATTGCGAAGTGAACAACTTAAACATGACATCTTTCATCATCTTGGCAGGTTTGTTGTGTCATATTTATTCCATTTCCTGGTAATGGATTCTGTAGCGCTCTGAGGGATATTCAGAGCTCAGTACTTACATAACTAACTTCCTTATAACTTTGTCTCTAACCTGCTTGGAGAGGTCTTTGATCTTCATTGTGCTACTTGTCAATATCTTTCATGTGTAAACAGGTGTATTACACATGGAGATTATCTGGGCATATTTCCACCAGGATTGTCAAGGGCAGGGGTTCCCAAACTGTGGGTCGGGACCCTGATGAGGGTCGCAGATACTTTCAGAGGTTACCAGATAATTATGAAAACTCTAAAATCCTTTATTTATCAAATACATTTGGGATTTATATTGTGACTGTCAAAAACTGTTAAAAACAAGCCATTAATGAAGAGACAAATCTAAATTTAACACTTTAATTCTTTAACACATTAATGCATAAATCCATCCTCCTTATTTATAAAGACAGACCATTTCCCAGCCATAGAGGCTCCTGCAGGACCTGTCTGAGATATAATTAATAACTGTCATCACAGAAGGGAGGATCACGAACACCAATATGTGTCATCTTGGGGGTCGTAGCTCAAACACTTTGGTGACCAGAGGTCTTGGCGACTGACTGTGATTGGGCAGGAAATTCCAAAAGATTTTGGCCTCTTGTCTAGGTTGGCTGAAACACTGCACTTTACAGAAAATGATGAATAGAGCCATCTAAACATTTACAACAAATGCTCATGAAGGGCAAAACTCCCTGAAACAACCATTGCCCAGGAAGTAAGAGGTACAAAATCCAGTTCGCTGATCGGTCCGGAGCGAAAACGGCTTATTCACCGCAAGAAAACAATAGGGCAACAATAAATTATGTTAAATGGACCATACTTGTATAGCACTTGTCTAGTCACATGACTACTCAGAGCACTTTGACACATGTCGCATTCTCCCACAAGCATAAAGCACTTATATTAATACATACTTAGTTATTCTAAACAAATTCATACCGGATGTGGTATGAATGTGGCACCAACAGCTTTTCATTTGGCAGGCGGCTGCTCTTCCTCCGGAGCCGCAGCTGGCCTTAGCCGCCCGCATGCAGCCCAGGGAGCTTCTGTTTTTTTCTTTTGTGTTCCAACCTAAAACAGTTCTCACAAGAAACTGTCCAGTTTGAGGAGAGGCAGCGAGATAACTGACATGTTGCACCCCACTGAGCCCTACGTCATGTCCTCTCTTTGGTTCTCTGGATGGTCTGTTTGTTTTCACACCACAAGCACCAGGATTCATTTGCGGGTGAACCGAGACCCCCAGGGTCAGAATGCATGTTCACACTGCTCCAACTAAACCATGGATACAGACCAGGGTTTGTTTAGCGCACCTTTAGACTGTAACATGCAATAATGTTACTTTGAAAAGTGAAATCCTTACAGCATGTAATGTAAGAGGATTTCTGTAATATGCAGAAACAGTCAAACATTTGTGTCAAAATGTGTTTATAAAAGTTTTTTGTTCAAACTTTACATTCAGTTTAAATATCATCAAACATCATTCTTGAATATTCAAATTAGAGATGCATACCCTTTACACTGAGACCTAATTAATTAAAGTAGCAGGGGAGAATGAGCCAGAAGAACAATGGGATGCTGCACTTGGATTTTATATTTCTCTTTGTGAGGTTCTCAGTGCAGAGCTGGAAAGGTTTATGCACTGATATCTTAAAGCTGAAGGGCGAGATGAAATTTTGAGTAATATGTGCATATGTGAACTCATTCAACTATCACATGTAAAAGCTTTTCAGTAGTTATCATGAAGTTTTTTTGGTCATTTATATCAGTTGTTTATATCAGAGCTTCTCATTTGTGTACTCAAAAACATCACACATGTATGAATGCGAGATTTGTAGTAGAGCTTAATTTCATGCATATACGCGTGAACAAAGTTATTCTGAATGAAGTCCCTCATACTGTGTAAAGTCTCCAATGACCCACCCTCCATATGATTTTCACTGATGCACTATTATGCATGAAAGTATCACTGGATCAGCCAATCCTGTGCATTTTCATGCACATTTAGTTTGAGATAAATATGGAAACCTCTGTATTTTTGGCACCATTCCTGCAAAGAACATCAAAGCGCAGGGATGAAATTAACGCCATGGGAGGATGCTGTGTGAACAGCAGCTCCTCAGCTCAAAAACACTAAACCCTGATGGTGTGCATGGGGGAATGCTTAGATTAATTGTTTTAACTGTAGTGGTGGTATTATAATCTCACAGCAAGAAAGTTCCAGGTACGAATCTACACTTAAGGGGTTTATAATTCATGCTCCTCCAGATCCCTCCAGGTTCTCATAGATTACTCCCAAATTGATGGTAGCTCCAAGGGTGAGCATGCTTGGATGCATGTCTTGTTTCTCTATGTTGGCTCTCTGCTGAATTGGCAACTTGTCAAGAGTTTACTCCACCTCTTTCCCCATGACAGCTGGGATAGGATCCAGCCCCTCTGTGTCCCCACACAGATTGAAGTGGTGATGGAAAACGGACAGATGGTTTCTTTACAAACTGATAAGAATTTGAAAAAGTTAAAGCATAACTTAATTTCATCTACACGTTATGTCACACCATATACATTCTGCCATACTTACAGTGTGGTTTTTAAGTGCATATATTACAGTCAGAACTGCTTCAAGAGAAAAGGTAATGAACCCGTGCTCCAACCTGCACACGCTCAAAGCAAATATGCTGAAAAATTATTGTTAAATTTGTTTTTAGTTGAGAGTTAATGGAAAAATCCCAGCAAGAACTCCAGAATAAAAGGCTGTAGATGCTGGTCCTCTCACTTGCCCCTCTAGAACATGTCTGGAAAATTTAAGGACAGCAGTCTGTGCATGTATGAAAAATTGCTTTCAAGTTAGTTTGACTGCGAGAAAAAGAAAAATTTTCCACTTTCAAGCAAGACCAAAAGGGGAAAAATCACTCTTAAGAGTTCTGGATTTATTTTACTTATTCCCTGGAAAGATATGTATCATTTGACAATACCATCCAGTTACACATCTCTGCTCCAGTATGCTCATTTATTAACAGAAGGTGCCTGCTTCCTAGGAGGAATTGTTTTTTTTTTCTGGTTTAATCCTGAAAAGGTTGTGTCAGGTTCAAATTAGCATGTGACAACATCAATGGCACAAAGTAGATGAATAAATAACAAACAAATATGTGGCAGATCAACAATTACTATGTGGGAGGTAAACGTGAATACAAATGGAAGGGATGGTTTCCTTTCAGAAAAGATTGTTATGAAGGCACAATGCTGACGTCTGGAACCTGAAATGGATCTTAATCTATTGCATCATATTGTCTTTGTGATAATATTTTTCTTGCTTCAATATTTCAAGTTTTCAACAACACCTGTGTTCAGAACTTTTCACATTCTTATACTAAAGATTATCACATTATAATGTGATATTTGTCATGTTTTTATAATAAAATGATCACGTTATAATGTGATATGTGTCACGTTTTTACAACAAAATTAGCACGTTATAAAGTGATAAAGCCCCTTCTTTTATTTGGGTGTCAGCTCTATGCTTCTGTAGTAATAGCTGTGAAAACTAGTGGTAAAACACTGCTCTAGGTACATGAAGTACCTATAGTGTAGAGTTATACAAACCCACAAAGTTAGGTGTTTGGAGCTCACATTTGAAATTTTCATAAGATGATAGTGTTCATGAAAATGCTTATTTTACACAGCTTTACAATATCTAGCAACTTAAACTGAAAAGAGAGTAGTGTCAGGGTCGTTGATTTGAATTTATATGTAAGACTTGGTACGTAGATACAAAGCATGGGAAACATGGGTGGGTCTGGATTTGAATTTCCCCGAGGGAGTCATCCCAAAGGGATTAATAAAGGCAAGTCTAAGAAGAGGTCCATCCCATCCTCCAAACACCTTCCCTGGAAACAGAAATAGTTGCACCCAGTTGTTTTGAATTTCTGTCAGATAAGATTCACTGACCTAACAAAAACTGTCTCTCCTCTCAAACTACTTGATCTTTTTAAATGTTTACTTTTTACACATCCAGTTGTCCCAAATTCTGGCTGAAGTTTCTACCAATCTATCATTACGTTTGTTTTAAGTAATGTTGTATTTCAATCTTTATTAAATTTATTTATTCAAAAGATAGTAACTATTGCAAACACTCAAACCATGACTATTAAAAGGAAGAGGGGATGGGTTTTCCTCTCCAGTGCCCACCAATCCTCACCACTTCTTCATTCAGGTCTACACTCCCCTTCCTGGCCATGACACCCTTTATTCAAGGGGAGAGGCAGCCAGACATACTTAACAGGTTCAGTTTTAAAAAATCATATACATTAATAATGAAATCGGCTGTCTTCCCCTTTGCCCTCTACCCTATGAGAAGAACCGCCCTGTTGCCCTGCAGCTGCTACTTAAAAAATTCCCTTACATTTGCCGTAGCACCTCACTTCTTCCTCTTTTTTAGGTTTAGTTTATTTAATTAATTACTGATAAAATGTCCACACCCCCAAAAAAGCATAAAAGATCTTCCAAGAACAAGAAGGAAAAAAGAATCTTCTATAAAATATCCCTTATTCACATGGGAATTAAATTTATTCTTCTAAGAAAAATTGCGCTTTTTTTGCAAATGGAAAAGATATAAAGGCAGTCTTTCACATTTAAAGATCATAACGCTATCAGATATGGAAAAGATCAATTTTTTTTGTCTTTCATGTGTTTGTGGCATAACAAAGGGAACAAGACTGACATAAACAGGAGGAATCACATTTAATATTTAGTGATAAATAAAAGTTTAAACAATGCAAAACTGGATCGTCATTCTGACTGTTGTGTCCATGAAGTTTCAGATTCTTCCTCTGTGTGTGCATGTTTGTGTAAGTGTAAAAACGTCTTTTATGAACCAGTAAGATTGGTAGGAAATGCGAACGCTGGTGTTTTTCATGTGCTTATGTGTAGCATACCTCACTCAAGCACATGCATGTGCATATTTTTGACTCTTAACAATGTGGGAGTGAGAGAACATTCACATCGCCCACCTGGGCTCAGCCTCCAGCCAACTGAGTTCTATTACTGAAAAACTCCCTGTCGTTTCTTTGGCACAGCCTAACTGGCAGATTTGACAGTATCACTTCCTTCTTTTTCTCCTCCTCCCTTCTTCACTCTTCTCCTTTGTATCCCTCTTTTCTGCTCCTCTGGTTCCACATTTCAGCATCTCCATCTCTCTTCCCTCTGTTTTCCTGTCTTCTCTATATTTAATCAGCAAATGAGTGTTAAATTAGTCATTATTTTATGGAAATGTGCCAGCGCGAGAAGGGGTGTCCATTCATGACAAAGGAGCTGCCATTTACAAGTCTGAATCTTCAGACTTCCCTGCTGTTTTAGCACAGAGCAAAAGTTGGAAAAGCAGAGAGGTTATATGAGGGGCCCTGCGACAGACTGGCGACCTGTCCAGGGTGTACCCCGCCTCTCGCCCCTTGACAGCTGGGATAGGCTCCAGCACACCCGCGACCCACTTGGATTAAGCGGTTCAGAAAATGG
>JAVQJG010072546.1:0-18696 GCA_036024015.1 Craterocephalus amniculus | reverse complement strand
TGGCTGCCCCACAGTGGACCTCGGGACCTTTGGCATGCTAATGATGGAAAGCTGAGCTCTCTGGACTCAGGCCAGCAGGTGGAAAACTCCAGAGGAAAACCAGAGAAGTTTGATTTGTTTTACACCAGATGCGTGTCGTCACGTCACATCTGTAAATGTAGGAAGAAAAGATTAAAGCTTATAGATGTTACTGCCTGACAGCAGAAAAGACAAAATTCTTAAAACCATTTTGGTGATAAGATGATGGAGTGAAGTCATGCATGTCAGTGTAGTTGGGTTTTTTCTGTCATCTATTAAGATTTTAATTCTTTAAGTAACTCAACCTGAGATACATATAAACTGTTTTTCTTTCATTTTCACTTTGCCAGGAAAATTGCATTTTGATTAAAAACCTAGAGAAGAGAGATAATCCTAGCCAAGACAAGCAGCAGTGATATTATGGTTACAAAATACGTAGTTAAAACACAAATAAGACATTAAAAAGAAGACTATAAAACAGGTGCATCCAGTGCTTTTGACCTTTGGAATTCTCAGTTTGGACTTAAGAACAATAGATTAAGTCCCCTCAGTCACTTTCCATTTTTCTGCAACAAATTCCCTGCAGGAGGTGCAGAATGAAATTCCCTTTAACCCAAGACCGTCCCTATGGAACGGATAAGGACAAAAACTTGTTTAAAGACAAAGTAAGAATCAGCACTTTTCAGAACATGTCGGTAGGATGAGTATCACATAATAAAGATAATAAGAAACCATCAGCAGCAGCATTTTGTTTGTCAGTTTATTCGGGATATGCAGCACAGTAGAGAATATGTGTGGAGAAAATTAGTCATCTTCCAACATCCAACACTGCAACTCTATGTAGAATAGTGAATATTTTATCAAATCTGGGATATGTCCTTACATAGTAATTACCTAGTTTGCCTCAGTGGTAAACAGGACAAGAAAATAACGCAAACATATATTTCTGTAGAACATTTATATCCTAAATATTGCAACATTATCTCACAGATATTTTGTACAGAAATTAATAAATAATGAGGTGATAGTCAAATAATATTAAGAATAAATAAAAGTGCACTTGTACATGTCTGTACAAGTCAAATGAGATCTTTACATGAACATGCTGCTCTGAACAGAAAATATATGAAAGTATTTCAATGATCATGTGCAGGGCAGACCATGACTCAGCATGATGTTTTGACATCTTTCAGTTAGTGATAAACCTCAACTAAACATGATAAACTGCATCATTCACACATACATAAAAGATTTCCATGATCCATCGCAGTCAGGTAGAGACGATTTTTCTGCATTAACACATTAACAATTAACAATTAACATTAACAATTTCAAATATAAATTTTTACATAAATTTCTTCACAAGGAGCTAAACAGTGACTGAAACAACAAAAGTAAAATAAATGAACAGACCCTCGGTCACGTGACCCGCAGGCTTCTGCAACGATGAACTGAGGCTCGTTGGGAGGTTCCCACTGAACAATCATGGCAGCATCAAGCTTTTTTTTTAACCAGGCTGTAAACATTTTTATTTCTGCTGTGAAGTTGGCCTTTTTAACATTGGAGTCTATGGGGATTGGCCCATTCAGCACCGAGGAGGGGAGAATAAGATGAGACATTTTATTTAGCATTTTCACAAATGTACGTCAAATTCAGACAATAAACGTGTGTAAAGTGCTTTAATCTTCCTAACAAAATAAATAAAACCACACAAAGCATCCTAATATCAGGTGGTTATCCACAGCATGTGGAGGCTATGCAAAGACTGTTCAACTGGAAACAGATGAGGGTCACAACTAAAGATGATATATAATCTATTACTTTTTTCTTTTTTTTTCACTCTTTATTAATTAGTTGAAGAATAAAAATATTTAAACAGACGAAAGGACAGAGATATTGCATGCTGGATTATTTCACCTTCATGTTTTTGACTCAATCCTACTTAAAATGAAAATGTTTTGTCATAGAATATGAATATCTTTGATTCTATATGAAAAAATTGTAGCCTATATAAGTCAGGTAACTGCTAAAGGTTTTACCTCCTGTACAAAAGTAGTTTTTTTAGTCTTCTTCCTTTCCTCAGCTAGGCATTTTTTAAATGAAATATTTTATATTAGCACAATTATTATAATTAAATTATAGAAAAACGTTTACTTATAGCACCTTTTAAGAAAAAAATCAGTAAATGCTGCACAATAAAACAAAACAAGGAAGAAAAAGTTTATTCAAAAGCAGGTTTAAAAGATACATTTTCATCAGAATTTTAGAAGATAAGTGTAGTAGAGGTACAGAGTACAAAGGAAGGGATTTACAGAGAGTAGCAGCCACCGCTATAAAAGCTCTGTCTCCTTTGCAGCACAGCTTGCAGACCCTGGTCACATGACCTCAGGGATCGGCTTCAGACACATGGCTGCAATGGTTCACTGATGTAACACCGGCTTGACCGTGTTAAAAGAAGAATTATGTAACTCTGTAGTGCAGCTGAGCCGACAACAAGGTGGCTTGTTAGTATTTTAAAGATTTAACTAAGACTTGCAATAACCTGAAGATGTTCCATTGATTTGTAATTGAAGTGAAATAGAGTTAAGCTAGAGCGGGTATGGAGATATAAAAGCATGTGCCATCATGTCCAGCTCTAAATGTGACACAACAGAGCTTTTACAATGATAAAAACAATGCTGATTCATGGCTTACAGAGGTTCCTGACTGAGGGTTTTAGGAGGTGAGTGAGCCAAGGGACTGGACTGCCTATGTCAGGGTTAAGACGAAGGTTTCTTTTTTTATCGTTAAATTGCAGGAAAGTTTCAGCCATCCATTTCCTGACTCCAAGCAATCGAGCTAAGTTTAAACACATGCTGGGGTTTATAACAGAAATATAAATCTGAATGTCATCTGCATAGCAGCAATAATACACATGGTTAGAAGGATATCATGTTAGGTAGATTTATATGGAATGTGTTTGTTTTAGTTAGACTTTGATTGGACCACATTGAATTGAACTGAATTGAAGCTTATGTTGTTGGAAATTAGTTGCACTGGAATATTACAGTAGTCTGAATAAATCACAGTCAATCTCTGCTTGTGAGATGTATTTATTCATTTGTATGTTTGTGTTTTGTTCGTTGATTTGAGCATAAATGCAAAATAAATTGAGCAATTCCGTGTTCCTGAAGGAATCCACAAAGACGTGCTAAAGTTTTTTTGTAGATGATATAGAGGCACGTTTTCTAACCAAGCCATGATCTCATCTTTTTTTAACTGTAATGTTTTCACAGATAAAAAACGGTTTATGTTATTGTATATTATTATCTTCATAACATTTAGCAAATTTGCAACAAACCACTTCTGAACTTTTTTCATTATTTCTTTTCTTATTTTTTATTTATTTTCATTTATTTCTTTTTTTTCTTATCTATTTGCTTTTATTAACTGATATTTAGGTATCTATTAAATGTAATTATTAGCAACATTTTCTCGTTTATTATTATATTCCAATTTTTTTTTATTTTTTCCTGCATTTATTTAGAATTGATCTAATGGTAAATAAATTCTGGCTTTTATTTTTAGGACTCTTTTATGTTGGATTTCATATTGTTTCCTCCGTATGTCTGATGTTTAATAACATCTTATCTTTATATAACAGAGATTCTGCATCAAATTTCAGCCACTTTCTTCCTGCAGGTTTGTTTTTGCCTGTTTCCTCTCTTTCCACTGCGATCACTGTGTCCTGATGTAAATATGAGCAGCTGAGGTCAGCAGACACCAGTGTGTGAGAACACACAGTTAAATCTCCTGGCTTCAGCCCCCAGCTGTGTGCACATGCAAACGCACACACTCACATGAACAGCAGTGAGATCACACCTCAGCCTATCTGACGTGAAGAAGCATCCACTTCAGCAAATATTAGCCGATGTCAGTCACTGCTTCTTCTGTGTTTTAGTTTATTTTCCTGGGGTGGATCATCTGAGCTGGGCCCCGCCGTCTGCTCGGGATTTCCCAGTTTCTGCTGGATGCTGCCGCTGGCTCGGCTTTGAGCTTCTGGGAGGGTCGAACGGACAGAGAAGGGGTGGATCAAAAGAAGAAGGGGTCAGTTTCCAGTGACAAACAGTGAGTGTTAAGGATTAATGATAGGTGCAAGCCAGGAACATTATTTACCCAGAGTCAGAGGACGTGTGACTTCAGAGCTCATCACCTTCTTTCTCTACCGGCACTTCCTCTCTCTATAAATGCACAATTAAAAGGAGATGCTCACACACCACGGTGTCACCTTCTGATGCGAGACCAATGAGCTGCCAGCGTCTCACAAAGCAATAATGTGGAAGAGCAATAATAGTTCATCTTGGAAAACATCCAGTAAACACAAAACATGCTGCTGTTTAGCAACAATGTCATTGTCTGGACATTAGAAGATGTTTTTATCCCTTTTCTGTGAATCTCTCCTTTTTCACTGGGTCTATAGAGTCAGTCAGTGGATTTTAATCAACAAAAACACTCAAACTTAAAAAAGAACATTTAAGTGTTACCTTCTATTTAACACAATGATTCTGATACCTAAATATTCTGAATCTGGGTTTAAATTAGTTTTATTGGGAAGTTATTTGTTTTGAATACCTAATTTATTATAAAAAATAGTAAATTTAGGTGCAACACAGACAATAAGATATAGAGTTGAAAACTCATTTTAACAAGTACGTCATTTCAGAAATATTAAAGAAAAGCATTCAGAAGCAAAAGTACATATTACCACCACTTAATTAATTCCTTAATCAATTACATTTTATTTTCATGACATACCATAAATGATATTTTTAGAAGATAAAAATATTATTTTATTGCAGAAAATTAGACTAAAAAAAGAGATAAGTGTAAATTCAGCATTTTCCTTTTAAATCCAACCTTTAATTATATATGAAGTCCCATTTAGATGCATAGTCTATATTAACAAGAGAACCCTGTTTGGACAGACAAAAATTGTATTTAAAAGATCAAAATATCAAAACAAAGATTAATAAAGACCAAAAAATATATTTATACAAGAAAATATTTTTGTATTTTTAAACAATTTAATGTTTCTGTTTAGGTGTAAAAAAGCTTAAAATATTATTTTTATCCTGATTTGAGTCTAACTTGAATTAACATTTGTTAATCTGTCTATTTACTCATTCATCTATCTATCTATCTATCTATCTATCTACTATATAAAATGTTTCCTGCCTCGTCATGGGGCAGTACAGGTGTTCTGTGTAATTTTGCATTACACTTCTCTGCTATCTGTTTCCCTGCAGCTGTGGGGTAAGCAGTCATTTCCTGCCCTGCTTAAAGGAAGTATCATTGCCCGTCATGTTAACTCTTCCTCTATGGGTGTCCAAGCCCCCCCTTCTCTTCAGAGAGGCAGCCTTCAGTCTGCCTGCAGACCCTGAAGGACAAGCAGGACTGTAAGATGAGAAGATGGTTAGGGAGGCCGCTGCACCATAAACCGAATGGGGGGTAAAGAAAGGGGGCCGGGCAGCTTTTACTGCTTCCCACGCCAGGCAGCAGCAGCAGCTGACTGGAAAGTGTTACCTGGAATATGCTCGGCCGCCCCCCCCCACCAGCAGCCAGCCAATGTGGATGCAGGCGCGCTGGTCCAGGTGTACAAACAGCAAACAGTGGGGACACATCAAAGGCTCTCATTAAAAGACAATAGACCTCCTCCTCATCCTCAGCACCCCTCCACCATCTCTCTTTTTTCTTTTCCCCCCCAAAGAATAGGCTGAAGCCCGGCACGCTGCCCCCTTCTGTTCAGCACCATGGTGACCCTATCAAAGCCCTGCTTCCACACATATTCAGACATTTTGGCCTAAAACATGACTTTTTCTCTGAATCCCATGAAAACCACGTCATAAATAAAGTATTTTATCCCACATAAATGATCAATACTGTTCACCTCAGCTAGAAATGACTAAACGGTAAAATTGGTAACCAGAACCAGATCATCAGAATCCTCCCACGTCCAATGATTTAATAAAAGCGTTCAATAAGCGTTCAATAAGTTTCATTTAAAATTTACAACACATTACAATTTAACAACAATTAAATTGACCAATTTAACAACAAGCTAAAACACATTTTCAGCCTTTTCATGTTAAAAAACTATAAAGCAGATATGCAATTTAAGTGTAACATTTCACTTTTCATTCAGTTTAGATACTTTGATTTATTCTCTGCAAATCTTTTGAAATGATTCATTCATTCATTCATGAATTAAATATAAAAATAGCCGTATCATTTCACTGAGGCAAACCTGTATCTACATATGTCAGATTATAGAATATATTTATTTACTGGAGGACTGACTGACATCCTATAAAGTGGCAAATTTACAAACACACTACACTCATGCATAAAGGAGAAAATATTATGCACAAATAGTAAATGCTGAAATTCCTTGATGTTACTCAGAGCAGATTTTGTTTTAGAGTGTTTTTGTCCGCCTTATAACTTTAATGCAGCTGTCATATGAACAGCCTAGCGCTCCACATGTAATCATCATGCTCCTCACCTCCTCTGCAGCGGAACGTTTCTCTCCATTGACGTAAAAGTCAACTAAAACACGACATAACCGTTCACTCTGAGGCTTCTTTGATGATAAAACATTAGATATGTGTCTGATTTAGGACCACATGAAGAAAAATGATTTAACATGTTTAAATGGACACCAGTAATCAGATTACAAACCAGATCAGAGTAAAAATGCTTCATGTAGACAAAATGATCATCAGATTCTGACCCATAAACATAACCTCACACTTTATATTACGACGAACAGTTTTACTCAGGTTATTTAGAAAAGACAGAAGCATTACAACTCTGGAAGACGTGGTTATAAACGTGGTTAAACTTAAGATTATATACGCGGGAGAAAATTAGTAAGACGGCAAAACGCTCAGAAGGCGTCGTTGGTTTACATTATTCATTCTTCTTCTACTATTTCTGGAAAGTTGGACAGTTCTGTGTATGCGGGGCTGGAAGCCCCGCATGCCGGCGATGGCTCGACTTTCAGTGGAAACGCTTCTCTGAATGCGCCGGACCATTCAGGACCGTATCGATCCGACCCGTACTCCTCAGTGGAAACGAGGCTTATGTCTTGTTCTTGTGTCGAAGCGTTACTCTGGGATCATCACAGCGCCACCCGCAGCTTTGTAGTATGTACTACAGCAGTTTCGTGGGAATGGCAAAGTCCGAGTCTGATTATTCACCAGAGTCTTCAAACCAGAACCGACTTCTGCGCCGTGGCCTGAGTCTGATAGACATGTCTCCATCCAATCTTTTAGAGAGGGACGTTAAAATGATTGGATGGTTTAGATCTGTTGGCTCCACAGGAGACTAGATGTTGTCATTTTTTTGTCAGAGCAGTTCATTAATGGGCTGCAGTCGGGCTGTGAATGGGATTTTAAGCAATATGCAGCAGTATAAATGCTCCTGGAATACATCCCACCTTTAATAGCTACAGCCACGGGGTCCGTCCTGTCAGCCTTATATCTGGACACAGAACCAAGCTGAACATCTACCAGAACTGTTCATGAAAATTCACCATGCTCACTATCCAGGAATACTCTGTGACTCAGTAGCTGTTTTTATTCTCAATAACTTATCCACAGAGACCAAAGCTTTGTGATGATGTCATGGTAATATTCAAAACCAGAGGTGTGAAATGTGATGAGTAAAGTTTGAAATGGGACCAACCAGACGAGTATTCAAGCAGCATCTATAGAAGCCTGATTAACTAGCCTGAAGTTTATTTTGGAATGTTAAAGACTATATATCTGAAAAAGGAAAGAACATGTAATTTAACACAATACATACAAAAATATTCTTCTTTTCTGAAAAAGGAAAAAAAACTCAATAAACAAAACATACATATTCATATTCAAAAACGTAGTGAGAAGAAGTATAACGTATAACTTATAATCTCTATCCCTGTTCCTAAATCACTGAGATCACTGAGCTACAACAGTGTTCCAGGTTCACAGCTAGATGATGACAACATTTGACCTTTTTATATGTTATATGATATTTCTATACCTATATACCCATACCTATACACATTCACCATACTCTACATTTTCCACTTATACACAAACCCATACAGCAATACATTATCTGCATTTCATAATTTCTTCATCATGTTTGTGGATGTGATTGCTCATGTTTGTATAGAAAATATGATCTTATTTTGCACTTATTATCATGCTGAATAAATAATTATTAATAATATTCCAGTGACTGATATTTCAAGCTTTGTCTTTTGCCAGGCTGTTCTTATGGATAAGAATTTGGTGTGAATGAATCGCCTGGTTAAATAAAGGTGAGTCACTGAAGCCCAGTCACACCTGAGAAAATTAAAGACAGATCTACAAAAACACATTTAAACACTTACATTTTGGACACAAAACAACGGAAATTGTACTTAAATGCAAACATTAATGTTTATAAAGTGATTTTGTTGTTGAAGGTGATCAATGAAATCTGTGTTTGTAGAGTTATCGGTGTTAAACAGAGGAAGTGGGCAGAGAAAGAGATTTCACATTTCCGTACATCCTTAGACACCAAAAGCAGGAATATGAACCTCACATCAATGTGGAGCATCTTCATTCATTTTGGGTGTGTTGTTATTCTGAAATTATGGCTCAAGAGTAATTTGTGAATTTATATTTTCTGCAGTTATTGCTGTGAATTAATTTATTCTTTTCCTTTTTTCAAAGAAGCACATCTGCGCCTCTACATCTGCTCTGCTTTTCTTCTGTCGAGTCTGCAAAAGGAGCAACGATCTGCTTAACTCAGCAGAGCTTCGGTTATTAGAACAAAAATGCCACCAAAGCAGGAAAAAACTTGATTTTCCCGACTTGTCCCATAACAACGATCGCCCCGACGTCTCTGATGTGAACTTTTCAAATCAGTTTCCAAAAGTTGTGTGTGAGAAAACTCTGCAGCAGTCAGACATCTTTCATCCCTGCAAACATTTTTTTTTTTAAAAGACAGAGTGTAGCAGCCGCCTGAAGGCCTGGCATGCCCCGTTAGAAGTGAGCCGGCCTGGGAAAAGCCTATCTGGGCTCCACAGACAGCCACGGCCTCTCAGCTTTGATGGCGAAGCCTCTTTGTAGTTTGGCTGGAGATGGCTTGTTAGTCAGTAAAAGTGAGGACTAAATGGCTCCCTAACAGGAAGCAGTTTACACGGTGACGCTCAACCTGCCTGTGGCCCTCTATTGTCCCGGGCCCCATGTCCCACTTCATTACCATTTCCATAAGAAAGGAACAGTAATTGCCCCTTTTCTTCTGCTGCCCCTTCATCTTCCAGTGTCTGTTTTTTCCCTTCCTTCTTCTCTCAGTTTTTCTGCCCCCTCTTCATCCCAATTCATCTCAGCTGACTGGAAAATGCCTCTTTATTTATTACATATATTATTAGTCAGGTGTTCTTTTCACTGTTTTTTTTTTCACTTTACATCACGTTTGACCTTGTAGAAGAAGAGAAATTTGATTTCCAAAAGTACAAAGAAACTCCTGAAGTCCTAACTCTGAAAACTTGGTGCTGAGAAAACCTGTCTCAGGAAGTTTTTTTTTTAAAAATTGAGTACTGAAATGTTTTAATGGCCTAAAGAGGAATATTCAGTTATTTTATAAAACTCCAAACCAAGAAAAGTTGAGACGTGATGTAAAATGTAAATAACCTCATAAATTCCTGACACCAGAATTTTGCACAAGCTGAATTACAAATGCAGCCGAATGCATTTAATCATCCATGAACCATAAGATTGTTTTAATTTATGGTTTTCATAAAAATGCCAGACAGCTTCTCTTTTTTTCTCTATTTTCCAGAAAGAACCAAAGTATCTCTAATCTTTTTTTAATTAATTTCATATTAAGTTAATAATTACCCAATACTTCAGTAATAATAAAAAAAAAGTAAAGTAGCTCAACTTGACAGCTGATTTTGCTTTACATGCTAGAAACTGGATATCAACACATTGGCTTATTTTAACGTGCAACATGGCTGATGCAGCAAACACAGAAGATAACGTTACTGGTGGATGGGAGCAAGATGAAGAGAGAAAGGGACTGATGAAGACAAGAGCCAACATCACACTGACTTTTACCGCCTGGATGCTATGTTAGCCTTTGTTCGGGGCGACTCATTAAGAAATTTGAAAGTTCAGTTGTGGGATTTTAATATTTAAACAGTCAAAGATGTTTTACAGTAACAGATAGAATAGATATATAGAAAAAAATCTTCACAATGAAATCATCATCTTAAGTTTTTATTTAACATGAATAAAGTCTTCAGAGCTCACATCAGAGCGATGACCTTCAGTCTGAATTTGTCCTCATTCTCCATTCATGCTCCTTTTATGTATGTAAATAGCTCCATCTGTGTCAAACGCCACTGGCTACGTTTACATGAAGCACTGCTGATCCAAACATTCAGTAGGAGTAAAACCTCAGCTTATCTGATCGGCCGATCAGCCTCGATCAGATTTTCAGTCACCTGCCAAACTAACTGGCAAGTTTTCATCTAAAACCACCAAAAATGACTTAACCCCCATTTGATGACAGAAACTGGCGCTCAGTTCCCCCTCCCACACACAGACAGTCCCTGAATGTCCCATAGATGCTACAACATTGTTGGAAAACTCTTCTTCCATAATTCACTGTAATGAAGAGATGTGTGTGTTGTGTGAATGGTTGAGGAATTGCTGCTACTTACATGTATTCGGTTACTTTCTGTTTTCAGCTGTGTTTCGATGTAAAGGGACCATTTAGGGCTGAGATTGTGATGATTGTCTCTGAAGGTCACATAAATGTTTCTAGGAGCTGCTGTACGTAACACTTCAATTTTCATTTAAACAAATGTGACCTGAATTGAAAAAAAACCCCACAATATTACATTTTTTGTTGAAATAGAGGGAAAATTGTCATTTTTAATATGAGACTGCCCTTCCTGGTTCTGGTCCTGTAGGAGATTTTCATTTCCACTGCTGTCTCTAACAGCTCAGGATGGACAATAGATTAAAGAAGATATTCAATACAATATTTTTTTTTCCTTTTCTAGGCAATTTGTCGCATCACATAATGTAATGGATTTGTTTTCGCTGGATCATAACAGGACAACAGTATACTGAATTGGATTGTATCTCTAAAAGTGCCCTGAGTCGTCTTTGTTGTAAATTGGTGATATACAAATAAAGCTGAAGTGAATGGAACAACTATTTGTCAGTAACGTATATAAATGACTTTCACGAGCGGCATGAGATTCTTAAATAAATAGTGGAAAAAATAAGTTTAAAAAAATTAAAACAAGATATTTTTGCTGGAAATAAGCAAAAAACTCTGCCAATGGAACAAGTGGAAATTCTCTTGATGATATTTATTGAAATAAGAACTGATATCCAAGCCTTACATGATCTTAAAATAAGACGGAAAAACTTGTTCTTAGCTATATTTTGCTAGTATTGTGAAGTTTTGTGTCTTATTATAAGTTTGTGGTGCTCAAAAGTCATATTTCCCCCTTAAGATAAGATATTTTGACTAAATAACTAGTTTTTGCAGTGCACATACAAAAATAAAGACAGGAATAGGAATGTCTGGAATCAACACTGAGGCCACAGAGCATGCATGCATGCATAAACTCTCTCACGCTATCACACCGTGCCACCTTACAGGCCGGCTTTGATTTACTTTGAACTTCCAAGGTGACAAGAAGTAAATGCAGCAGCAACAGAAGGGATCAATGCAGAGGGAACGATCAGCAGCGTCGGTGTGAGTAATCCTATCAGGCGCAGCGTGAATACCTGCAAACAACCAGAGTCTAACACGCCGCTTTACACGCCGGCTCGGTGGGGAATCTGAGTCCCAGCACACACGAAGGTTACGCTCCGATGCCGCTGGAGCTGCTTTTAAAGGGAGTAAAACTGCTTTTAAAAGCATGGAGAGGCGTACCTTTGGCTCCTCCGTTTCCTGAGGCACCTCCATGGGAAGGCTGGCTGCAGGTAGTGGCTGTGTTGGAGAAAAGGGGAGGGCCGTCGGACCCCCCGCTGTGAGTTGAACTGTTTTAATCAGGGCCCCATGTGGACCCCGACAAAAGAGCCAGGTCAGAATCCCCGTCTGCTCCTTTGTTGCAGGGGGAGCCACCGAGGCTGGGAGCGGGCCGTGGGCTCAGGGGTCGCTCCACGCCACAGCAGGCCTCCTGCTCCGTGGATGTTTTATCCCAGGTGGCAGTAAAGGTGGCAGGTTCCCGCTGGGATTAGTCGTACCCAAAGCTTTTCCTTCCTTACCTGTTGATCAGGAACAGCTGGGAGCAGAAATACATACGAGCCTTTTTACTAGTTCATTCATGTGAATTAAGATTACAAATAAATATTAATGCACCACTTGGAAAACTACTTTTCTATCTTTGAAATAGTGAAAATAAAACATTATTTGCAGGGTTGGAATGACTTGCAGGAGGCCCAATGTTTTCATTTATTCCTATTTTATAATTTGATATTTAGAGTTTTCTTTATTTTTATTATGCATCCATCCAGTTTCTGTACCAAACAAGCTGCTTTTATTTGTTTCATACTGAGCATCTTATACTGCTGCAGCATCTTTTAGGGGAGAACTGACTGGATATCATTCAATTCAACTCCAGTCTGTATTCATGGTTTTACATGATTCTGTGATATAATTTTTTTTTTTTAATCCTTTTTATTCCTTTAGCTAGATTATAATATGAACAATGATTACCTAATGATATGTACAGTCGTAAATAAATTCATTCACCCCCTTCCATTAAAGGGAAGGCAAAATTCTTATAATAACCGGAGAATGAAAAAAGTAATAATAAATATAAATTTGCGAAATAATAATTTAGCGAAATAAGACAGTGATTTTTAATTTGATTAAATTGAAATAATTTTTTTTTTAAACCGTCCTGGGCTCATGAGAGCAGGTTGCTGATGATCAGTGGGCCAGAACACCTGTGGACAGGTGTAGAAGTCTGATGGACAGTTCCAGAAAACACCTCATTTACTCAAAGGATTTTTCAACAGAGCATTACCTTATCAGTGACATTACGTACATTAGTTTATCGTATTTTGTACTTTTTTTTTTTTTTTTTCATATTTCGGTTGAACCACAATTCCAAAACGCTCATTTCAGTTTTTTCCCTCTTTAATGGGAGGGCAGGAATGAATCTGGTGGCTGGTTTTGGGCCCTGGGCCTGATGTTTGACACCCCTGATGTAGATCAGTTGGAAGATGGACTGTGGCTGAAGACATTCTAGATAGATGGTATAACTGAACTTTATGATAAAAAAACCTGTGGGGAAGTAGTATATCCATAAAACTCCCACTTCTCTGGAATTATGATACAGCGAGAATTTAACAGATACGTATCTTTCTCTTGTTTTGGGATGAGAAGTGCATATTGAGTTGTAGATGTAGATTTGATCAAAATATCTTTTGAGTTTATCTTTAAAACTCATCTCCTGTAACACCTGCCCATCCATAATCGGTTTTTCTTTAACTTTTACTGTTTATTGTGTTAACTGTCTTCTCTGTTCTCAGCTTTTTCGCTGCTTGCTGACAAAACAAACTTTGTGTGAGTGTGTTTACAATCAATTTGTTTGTCTTGAAGACTAACCTAAAGTTTTATATAATTGAAAACACATTTTTTGTTTGAGCTTCTGATAAGAGAATAAAATCACAAATTAAAAATTTACTCTTCATCTATTTACTTATTTCAATATCATTTTTCATATATTGACACAAATACTGTGGATTTTTGGGTTTCTGTAATTCTGTTCAAAAACACCCGTTATTTAGACCATCAGGTCGACGTTCAGTGGATTTTATCAGACCTTTCTACACATAAAGCTCAAAAACTGATGAAGAGAATAAGAATGAGAAAAGGGATTACAATCATGTTTTTTTTTCCTTCGATCACACACATAGTCCGTTTAGATTAACATAAAAATCTGATCAGTTTAATTATCAAATCAAAATTTTCATTTGCACTGTAGAAATGCCACAAGCATTAAACAAACCATTAAACACATTAATGTACACAGAGACTAGGGCTGGGCGAAATTATCCAAATATTGATAGTATTAATACCAAGTTAAGTATCGGTATCGTTCGATACAGAGGGATGAGATTGGACCTTATTAGAGAGGGTTTTGGGAGCAAAATGGCAAAGAATATGAATTAGAGTCGACCAAAAGCAGATTTAAATTTTGTTTAGCTGACTTTTTTTCTCAATCAGATGTAAAAGGATTAACAATTATTTTATTATTTTGTTACATCATTGATGTTATTTTATATTGTTTACAAAAAAGCTTAAATTGAAATTTATCAGCTCTGCCATTTCATTAATGAATGTTTTATTTGTTCTGTGTTTTATTATTGTCACAATCATGATCAGTAACTGAAGGCAACAGTCATTAAATTATTCTGAAGTTCCAAGTGCAAAGTATCAGTCTCGCAACGGTATCAGCAATACTTTCCCTAGATTTACATGGTATCGGATCAATACCAAAATTTGCAGCATCGCTCCGCCCAGTTGTGACATGAGACTCAAATTTCCTCATTGTCTCAAAATATCCACTCGTGTTTTGTGGGACGTGGCAAAGCCCGAAGTCCTAGAGTTAGACATGCTAATGTAGAACTACGTTTCCACAAAGAGACTTAGCTCAAGGCTTTACTTTGTTTTTAATAGCGATATGGACCAATATGTGTTAGATAAAGCTAAAATAAATAGGCTACAGTAAGCATCTGCGCCACCTTCGTGTCCGCTTCGCTTTTATTTTCTTACTTTTTGTTTTACACAACAAAATATAAAAGAATAAAATCAGATTAATACAATATTTGCACAAAGATATCAGAGTATTTTCATTTTTAATCTGATTTTTGTTTACAAATCTGAAAACTCAGAGAAATGACATGATTGTAATAAATGTTTCTGCCACACCTACTTGTGAAAAACCTGCTGCACAAATTCCTGGTGTTCTGTGTGTGATTTTGTGACAGCGTCTCCTGTGTAGTGTGATATACTTGAGATGTAAGGGCTGGAATATACTTGCTGCTGGCGACACGTCCGTGTTCATAACAGCTGTCATACGTTGCTAAAGCCATTTTGGCACGTCAGCTGTTTGCGTTGACACAAGGTTACGTGACGCGTGCGCTACCTAGTTTCTCATTCCCCATTTTCGTCAAGGTGCCGCACGTACCGCAAGAGTTTTTCCACTGTAAAAGTAAAATGATAAATCCTTCTTCCTTGTTTCCAAAATTGATAAAGTCGATTTTCAACCACATTTTCAACACATTGCTGGTGGAAATACAATAAACCGGCAGCTTGTAACTTCCAGATTATACTCCCCCTTGTGGTTCCCCCCAGTATCGACAGTTTTGGTCGTGTTGTGCCTTCGTAGTTTAGAGCAAGTAGACACACAGACCAGGCAGAACGTTGGTGTGTGCACTTGCTAACGGAGAGGCGCTTCAGACGCAGACAGCCAGTAGCTTTGCTGATGAAATGCAGCAGCATTTACTGCACACAGAGCAGGAACTGACAGTAAAGCGTCGGTGTTATCAGACCAGTATCGATCCGTATCATATTCGGATCAGTCCGCACACCACTGGCTCAAAGAGATCATAATCCGAATAATCCGACTTCTTATAGTCAGACACCCGACCGTATCTGATGAAGTAAATCAGACCATGTTGTCAACATGATGTCTCAGTTATCTGGTAACTTAAATGATTATTGATGCGAGCACGTAAATGGACTTATCGTTAGGTTCAGCTTTGATATTTGGTCTGGAGACTCTGGGGGTCATATCTCCGACCTCCCCCCACCCTGGAGCTCATTCTGCTGCAGTGTAAGTGGGGGAAAAGCTGTGTGCAAACTCACATAACACCACAAATATGAACCACATGAGCAAAACTGATCACCAGGTCCTCATCAGCGAGGACACGGTCCCTCCTGACTCGAAGCTGCTGCTTCTTTTAAAAGACACAGCTGCCAAACACTCCTTCAAGGTTTGGTGACATCTCCATTGATCCTCACAGTGATCTCCGGCTAAATTGCCCCCCTGGTGTTTATTACACAGAACATCTGTACAAATGAAAGGCCGTAGACTGAAGGGACTAAAAGGACTAAAAGGTCAGGCGCAGAAAGACTGAAACGCTGCTGTGGTTGTTCTTTAAATAAAGCATGGTCTCCCTCTGGTGGCCGCAGTCGATATCGCGCCGCTTTGGAGGATATTATTACACGCTGGTTGCAATAATTAAATCTTCTCTGAACGCAGGTTTATTTTCCTCAACGGCATGCACAAGATTGATGATGAATAAGCCGCAAATCTCATATAGAGGCCACCAAAATGCACGTGTCTCCACAGTTTTGCTTTTGGGGACCTGCTTTTGTTGCCGTGGAAATTACACTGAAAATCGAGTTACGAGCGCAGGCTTTGTGAATGATTGATATAATGCAACAGCATGCAGCAAAAAAAGTGACTGGCGGATGTTTTATTCATGAGGAGTAAGATAAACAATAAAATCTCTGCAACATAAACACCCACTGAATAACCGATTCACAGGAACAGCACACACACACACACACAAGGATTGTTGCATGATTGCACCTTCTTAGTGGTATTACTTGATGAGGAGTAAAATGTCCCGAGTATGAATGTAATTTGAATTGTGATTTCAGCGGCGAAGGACAAGACGTCCTCCTCCGCTTTGAAGATTTGGACCTCAGAGAGAAACATTTCTGAGCACATCTCATCAGGCTTTATGGAATTTGGATAAGTGAGTTTGCATTCATGTCGGACCTCTTCTCTTCGAATTGGACACTTTCATTCGCCCCAGTGTCTTTCACTCCTTCCAAACCATGACAAACAGACGCATTAGCTCCTTAATTGCTGAGCTTTTTCCAGCGAGATGCCTTATGAGTAACCAGGGTTGCCTCCTAGAAATGAAAGCCGGGGCCAATTTGCATGGGAGGTAATTGAATCGCCTGCAGTGAGAGGAGAAGGGGGAACGTGCCGCGCATTATGGCCCGGCCGGCTTCTCAAAGAGCCGAGCGTGAAAAGCTATTTTCAAGCGCTGAATCCGGAGGGTTCGCTCGCTCTCATTCATCCAAGCGTCCACTCTTCACAGGCTGTCCCGTCAGCGCCGGCTTCGGTCTCTCCGGGGTTCGTTGAATGGGAGCTGCGTTCAGGAGTCTCGCAGCCTTGTCGAGAAGGGGAAATGTCTCTCTTTTGTGTGAAAATCCTGGGAACAGTTGCAGACGAGAGGACGGGGTAATAGAGGTGTTTGTGACTGGAAAGCTCAGTCCTTGTTGGGTCTGACAGCTTAATAGGGACCAAAATGGTGGAGATCATGACTGAAAGTAAAGATAAATTAAGGGTTGGTTCCCAAACTCTTTGAGCCACGACCCCTAAGATGACATATGTTAGTGTTCGTGAGCGTCCCTTCCACGATGACAATTATTAATTAAATATCAGACGGGTCGTCCTGCAGGATCCTCTAAATAAAACCCAGCCATGATAAAAATCCCAAATTTATTCGATAAATATAAGGTTTTTTTCACATTTATCTGGCGACTCTGTGAAACGATCTCACGACCCGCATGTGGGCCCCGACCCACAGTTTGGGAACCACGGTTCTGTCGGCTATGTTAGGGTTCAGCTGTTGGGTTCGCACACAAAACCGAGACGTGTGTGTGATTGTGAAATTTGAGATTAGCCGTAGCTGTACAATTGTCTCTGAAAAATGCTCTGGGACAGCAGCGGGATGCGCGCGTCATGCGACATCTGCATGCGCAAATTGAAGGTAATGATGAGGAGAATTGTTTCTACACGCCGCACACACGCTTGCTGCCGTGAACGTGTGTTTTCACCGTCAGTGTGTCTCTGATGCAGCTCGTATCACATGCAGAATAATGTCTTTTTTATTAATGCTTTGTTTCATACTTCCCTCATGTTTACCTGCTTATTTACACGTTTTCCTGCCGTTCGCCTCTGCTTCACGGTGAAATTCCAACATCTCTTTCTCGTGGAGCTCCTGCTTGTTGAGGAACATATTTGTTCGATAAACATGGAATAAAACTTTGATGAGCAAAGACTGGCTTTTTGGGCTGTTAAAATACTTCAGGTTTTCCTCTGCACATGAACACATCCTCATCTGTCCTGTCCCAGTTTGCCATCGTGTTTTGCTGGTTTACTTTGTTAGCCCATTTGTCCAATAGCAGGTTTTGATATTTAGTTTTGGTTCTAGTTCTTAAAAGCCTTTAAAATCCTGTATTTTTAACCTAAAACAGGATCTATATAGATAAAGACTTGTTATCTATGGAAGCCAAGAGTGCCTATTATTCTTTTTTTAAATTGTTATCTTGAGATAGGTTAATTTTTTAAATCTTGTTATCTGGAGAAAAGCACAAGAGGAAAAAACCCAAACATCCTGATTCTTTCAGCATTTGAAGCAGATCTAGACGACATAGATGATTTCTCTCAGCTGTTTCTCCTTTACATGGCCAGGATGTATAATAGCAGTACAAAACTCACAGAAATTATGCTTATTATACTCATTATTATCAAGTAATAAAGAAACCAGCTATACCTGCTTGGTAACCTGCAGTAGCAGGGGATGCATTTTCTGGCAGGGC
>JAVQJG010072530.1:0-24079 GCA_036024015.1 Craterocephalus amniculus | reverse complement strand
CTAAAGCTAAAGCTAAGCTGCGCTGATTGGTTGACGCTCCGCGTCAAGCAGCGAAAGTTCAGATTTTCCAACTCGAGCAGCGGCTGCTCTCGCTGCTCTTGACGCGCGGCGAGAGCGGCGAGAGCGGCGAGAGCGGCGAGAGCAGCCGACGCTCAAACGGCCAAAACGCGCTGCTCCCGACTCTCAAAACGCGCTGCTCAACTGCTCGCTGCGCCTTGACGCGCATCTGCATAGACTTTACATGGAAACCTGACGCTCCCGACGCTCTCACTGCTTTTGGTCTGAACGCACCATTACGCTCGATAATAAAACTCCTTTGCCTTCACTTGTGGTCATTTTATGCATTTTTCCTCTTTGCACACACTGTATTTCACCCCGGGCTTCATATTTCTTGCTAAAAGACACTTCAGCAGGGAAGATGTTGGTGAACAAAGAAGCCATAATGCTTCAGCTGAAGGTTTCTCTATCTGCAAGACCACCCCGATGTCACTAACACAGCTTCTTTGTCAGAAAACGAGGGCATTCCTTCGCTTTAACAATGAACCTGAAATCCAAGTAGGATTCTTTTTTTCCTGTAAATGAGGTGCCTGGTAAACTCCTGCATGAAACAATAGAAGGGTGTTTTGGAAATAAACTTCAATCATGACAGACCAACGAGTACTGAAGGGTTTGTTTTGCTGGGTTAGATTGGAATTTCTCTGAGAGTGTGGTTTATGTAGAGTCTGCCTGGGTTTGTTTATGTGCTCTCAGTGTCAGTGTACGAGTGGAGAATACATTTTACAACAATAATGTTGTTGTGCTACAACTGTGTATCTATATTTGTGAATACCACCTGGTAAAGTATATTCACTGTGTCATTATGCAACATATCTGCATACAACTTGATTCGTGATAAATTCTAGCTTTTTAAAAATAAAAAAGGTAAGGATGACATCACGATGAATATATTTTTAAACGGCAGGGGTCAGATGCATACTGTAAACTTTGCACATGTCATTTCCTGCAAACAAATTTTAAAGCATTTAAATCTTGACATGAGCTACAAAAACAGCAACAGAATAAAACATTTAACCAAATAATATCACAAAGAAGGCTCAGTCTGGAAGTGCTTCCTGATTATTCAGTTGGCCATCATTAGTTTTTATGATAATCCAGGTGTTAAAAATAACTGCATCTGCTTGACAGATGAAGCTGCTCTGCTTGTTGATGTGATTTAACCAGTATTAAGAGACTGTCATGAGTTTCTGTCACAATCCGATTGCTGCCTAATGAGCCACTTTAGCTTCTTGAGTTGTGTGAGGAACTGGGTTTGCCGTAGCCCAGACAAAGCATGTCCCTATGCGGGCTGATTGCTTTGTGGCTTCCTGTTTGTAATCATACTACATATATTTTGGGGATTTTTGTTGCTCCTTTTTCCATTCTGAGTTTTTCTGCATCCAAAAACTGACATCACTAAATAAAACTTCACTGATCAGACTCCACATCCCATTTGGGGAAATTGCTCTCAGTCGTTATTGTTCCTTTCATTCTCAGGCCTTTTTAGTTGTGGAGTAAAGTTTTTACGTGCAAATGTTTGATTAAAGGATTGTCTTCTCCCTTTTATGGTGAGATATGGGGTAGAAATCCAGTTTGTAAATGTAGTTTTACAATGATTAATATTTCTATCAAATAGCTACACATGACTTCAGTTTTGGACTTTAGCCTTAATTGGGTTGAATGAGGCTCAACTGGGCTGGATTTGCTTGAACTTCTACTGAACTTGTTTACTTTCTCCGATGACTTTTGTTATAAATTGGTTCTATAAAAGTAAATTTATTTGTATTTAAACTTGTTTTAATCTGGCAAAATGACATGCATTTAGACATGCAACTTCAAAAACTATTATGCATGTGACATCTTGCCCCTCTCTTCACACACTGAAGACAGAAGGAAGCCTCTAAGTTCCATCTATTGGTTTAACCAATTTGCTTCTTTCTGTTTGGCAAACGCTTCACAAAAAGAGATGATCCTCAATGTGCAGATGATATATTTGATATTTTGTGAGAAGATTGGCGTGTCAAGGTAAAACAACATCATTCACAGCTAATGATTCATGCTGAAGAACTGGAAGTAATTAGGAACTAAATTTTCCTGAGATGGACTGCTATTATAATAAAGAAAAGCAGGGAAACTAAATATCAGAGTGGTTGTTTTCTTCTAACTTAATCCCCTCTTTGTGCGCCGAGCTTACTAGAAAAAAAACATGCTCCAACAAGATGAGCAGAGAACAAGCAAAGGTTGGATTAATGTTTTTATTTTTCTCATAGTTTTTCTCTCACAAAAGAAACAGCCTTGATGGTTAAGGCCTGCTGATATTTTTGTTTAATGCAAAGCTATTTATACAATGAAATAGGCTTGGCTTAGTGCAGTGTAAAATTAAGGAAGGAGCAGCCAGCATCATAAAGAGCTCTGCAAAATGCACATCTGACGCCTTGAATTATAAAAATAAAATCCAAAAAGAAGTTAATATTAGGTGGTGATACTGTATGTTTGGCACTGAGAATCATATGAGCCTGAATGATGGACACAGTAATCTTCAACTTCTGCTGCTGACATTAGAGCTAAAAACCACCAAATCTCACTCTGTAATATCTTTATATCTTACAGAAGCAGCTCCCAGCTTTGGTTCAAGAGGCAGGCACACTCTCTACCTTTTAGATGAGGCTTACAAATGTCCTTTTTAATAAATGCTATAGTTAGGGGTGGTTAACCTTCCCTTAGTTATGCTGATTAAGACTGCTAAGGGACGTCCCATGATGCACTGGACTACAGCTATCTTTACTGTATTTCTCCTCTCTCAGCCTCTTGCTGGATCTAACGTGATGTCTGTTTGTCTCTTTCTTCCCCCCAACCCTCCCTGAGCCGGGTTCTGCTGGAGGTTTTTCCTTCTTGCAGTCCCATGGCTGTGGTGGGGGGCCTGGCCTGCCCTGATCTTGGCTGCTCCTCTGGCGATGGCCTCTGTGGTTGCTGGTGGGGCGGCTCCTGGTGTGGACGGGTCCCCAAGGTATCATTTCTTCTTAACAGTGTCAAGCCATTTGTTTTTAATTCTCTATCTCATATGATGTTTTTATATCGTTTCAGTTAAAGAGACGGAAACTAGACGGCAGAGTTTTATTTCTATGAAAAGAGGAGAGGCATCATGTGTTTGTGTTGTGTGTTTGTTTGTGTCTGATGATAAATGTGTGACAGTAGAGAGCATGATCATGTGTGTGATAATGATCTTTGATATTCTTATACTTTTAATATTGGTTCTTATGTTATAAAACACTTTTTAATGCATTGTGATGTATGAAAAGGGTTATACAAATAAAGTTCGATTTGATTTGAATGGATGAAAAACAGTCTCAAACTGATTGGCTGTGAAGTCCACTGAGATGACATTGTCATGAACTGGTGCTATACAAATAAAGCTGAACTGAAATAGAAATGAATTTTAACTGCTGTAGTTTAGATTTACATTGGTACAATTTGCATTTGTTGAAACTATTATTTTGATGTTTGATGAAAAACACATTTTTCCTCTGCCTGTGAATTGTTCTCTCAGCACGCCTCTATGCACACCAGAGCAATCCAAAGCTTGACAAGCCTGCCATGCCTAGTTACTGTAAATTATGAGTAGACAATTGTTGCTCATGCAAGAGGTATACTAAACTGTCAATTTCATGCTGTTGCTATGTGGAGCTGAATATTATGCTTGTCTTAATTCTTTGCATCTTGAGAAAACAAGCAGAGGTAGTTGGGGAAAGGACACTTTCCAAAGTAGCAGAGTATCAAATTCAGCGAAAATTTTTTGTTAAATTGAACACCACCCCCCTCATTTATTTCCAAGAACTTTGGGTGTATGTATGTACACAGTGTGTGTCTGTGCTGGATGGACTGTGGGGGGGGGCAGACAGGAGAGCTGTTCGCGTGACAAGCAGAGGCAAAGTTTCGCTTGTCTGCAGCAGCGAGGGTTGCGGTGACTCCAGGAATATTAACAAGTTAATCATCTGAAATTAAGGCTGTTATATCCTCTGGCCAAACACATAATATACAATCTGCCCTCACCCACCCACCCACTGTGTAACCGAGCCATTCTCCAACCGTCCCTCCCACTCTCAGACCATCAGCTCTGCATTAGCAGGATCACAGCTGCACTTGTCATCGGGCCTGTTATTAACTGTAACATTTTTCTCACTCAGGGTACAGAAGCTGAAAGATTTGGAGAGGTAAGAGTGGGGGAGCAGGAGAAAAAAAAACAGGAGAGGAGTGAGAGTCAGGTGGCGAAAGAGGAGAAAGAAGGAGTTGACAGAAAAGAGAGATAGGGAGAGAGGTGGGGAGAGGGGCAACAAGAGCAATTTTCAGGAATAACCGCCAGCATCAGCAGTGTAAAATCGCGGCTTTTCGGCTGGCGACTCCTCCTCTGCTGAGGTTTAATTACTCGCTCACAGCGCTATGTCCTCTTCCATGACCAAGCCTTTGCATCCAATCAAATAGCTTGACCTTTTAACCCTTCATCTCGACTCCAATCATGACATGACATTTCAGGTCTGTCAGGTGCAAACCATCCCTGCACTCTGCAAAGCCTCCCTCTGCTGGAGGGGAGTGGGGGGGGGGGGGGGCTGAAGACACTACATTACATTAATCACTCTGACATTGCAATCACAGCAATGTTAGCTTAAATATGCAGATTCCAGGGTATATTTCTTTGATTCGGAGCATCACTCTCTCCCCACTTCTTCCTCTCCTCTTATCCTTGACCTTCGTTTATTCCCATGGAATACGCATTTTACTCGAGGATTGTTTCGTTGGTAAGTCAAGTGGGCCAATCCTCTGGTTTTAAGTTGTGCATCGGCAGCGAAGCTTTTCAAAATCTAATTTAAGGGATTATCTCTATTGATTTCACTTAAAACTGATTCTTTTCTCTTTCCTTCCTTCTGCTGCTGTGATAAAGTATCAGAGAAGGGGGAATGCGTGTGTGTCCGTGTGTGTGTGTGTGTGTGTGCTTCTCTGTGCAGCACATCAGGCTTTCCTTCCTCCGCGGAGCTGAAGAGGAAGCTCAGTCGTCTCACTTGGCAACACACAGAGAGATGCGGGAGTGTGCGCGGCCGTCTTTGTGTGCCCCATCGTTCCAAGTTTTGGTGCCTATCTGCATCTGTCTGTGTGTGTTCATGCGGCACCGCACACAGCTATCATCCTTCATGGCATTAATATTCATCTGTGTGTGCATATAGCAGAACAGATTAGCAGGAGTAATGATGAGCATGTAATGATAAGGGGACCATAGCGTTCCCGATAGTCTGAACAGGCCTCCTTTAAACCCGACTGGAAAGAAGCAAGCAAACTCATTATGGCTTAACAGCCATTAGATTAGCATTAGTTCCTCTTTGAAGGGAATATTGCTGCTGGTTTCCATGTGAGCCACTCAAGGAAAATTATCGCTACTGGTTTACTATTACAGTTAGCAATTTCTTGTCAAGCTCGATCTTCTTTATTGTAGCCCATTTCCTTTTGCACTGCAGTGATGACTGGTTAGAGTAAATCAGGACTACATGCTGAGCCTCTAGTTCACATGTGGAACTAATCGACTGCTAAACTGCTAGAATGGGTTCTGATCTGGGGAAGTTGTGGCTATGTCACTGCACAGAAAAAACACAATATGAGACTTTCTGAGTCGAATAAGCTCTCAGCTGCCTTGCTATCCACTGTGAGTTTTTGTTTGCAACATAACTGACTGGATTGGTTCATTAGGGGGAATTTCTGCTTTCATTTCTGTTAGAGTTGCGCATTCATCCAGCAGTTTTCACATACCACAGCTGATTAGTCAGCTTTAGTCCAGCTGATGGTAAACAGTGATATGACAAGCTATGAGATGTCACACAGCTATGCGCCTACAACGATTTTCACCCAAAACCCACTGCTGTTAGCTAGCCAGCTAGCATTGGCCTCCCCCTGAGCACTGACAACATATCACTACTGATGGGGAGACGTGTGCAGATGTTTGTAACAGTTTCTCACCATCTGGGTTCTGCACACCCAGTGGTGTCAGAAATCAGGTTCAATGCCGTCTTTTTTAATAAGTTTCATAAGTTTGTAAACCTACTTGAGGAGGTTTAGGATTGTTTCAAAGACTTCATACACTTTAAAAGAAATGGGAAACTTTGCAAGTTTCACATAATCTAGTCAATATTAACATGGAATTTCCCTCCAGCTGTTTTTAGTCTGTGTAGGTAAATAATGAACACATGACCGACCACTTGTTATACTCTGGATTCAAATGTCTTTTCCTCTGTTTCATTTCTATTTTTCTCTCACTGTGAGAGAATGAGTGTGGCTGCCTCAGACATTTCTGTTCAGTTCATCGCCCCACCTCGTAATATCATCAAGTACTCCTTTTGTAATATCATCATCTCAGGGTTGTGTCCCCTTGGAACCAATTTGAAAATATTTCCAAAGACTGAACAGTCCTTCACCTTTGTTATACTGGAGAACTCACCTTGCGTCCATCAGCTCCTCTTCAGTCCTGGAACACTCCAACCTGATTACACTCACCTGTCGGCCTGTTTGCTGCACCACCAACTCAGTACACTTTAACAATTATTGGTTTATTGCTCCGTTCCCACCCTGCTTTTAATTATTTTTCTTTGGACTAAACTTCCTGTTTGTGCTTTGGTTCCACAACTCAGACATGTAAATTTCCAGTAATCCCAAAGATGATATAAGGGATTTAAATCTCTTGGGTTTGATCGCACTGCTTCTTCTGCTGAATTATAACTAACAATATAACTTGATCAGAGACAAGCAAAGATTTGAGATTGATGAAATCACTTCTGTATTGTTCTTCAGAACTAAAACATATTTCAGAATAAATACTTTATTTCTAAAGAAAAATCCAAGACTCTATTGAGCTGTTTCGGTTTCAGGATCATTTATGAATGCAGGCTGCACATCCACAATGCACTTATTTACAATATAGAAATGCATGTGGTGAAAAGGTTAGTCTATATCAGGAATCAGCTGAAATAAACGGACTACTGAACCAGGTCTAATTAGAGAGCGCTTCTCAACTCTAAATCTCAGTCGCAGTAAATAATCTTTTTTGCTTTACAAGCTGCTTGTGATGGAGGTTTATAAGATTAGGGGTGAATACTTCCTGCTACTCGGTGCGCACAAAGGGAAGGAAAGGCGATGAAAATGAGAAAAGTGCTGTAGAGGGAAGTAGAGACTGACTGCAGGTGTTTGGTAGATTAGCAGCCCCAGCAGGCCGCAGGTTGGGTGGATGTTTGCAGTTTCCCCATCATGCATTGTGCTTGGACTCCAACACGCCGAAACGTTGTCATGGCAGAGGCAATGACAAGTGTCTTCCTAGATCTATGATGGTGTGTGGTACTGCAAAAAGGCTGCGTTTGTATACGGACATGTGGTGGAGTTTGTGTAGGTGGGATCAGTGGATGGATGTCTGTGACGGATGGTAATCTACTCTCATGCATCGGAGATCAAAGGGCAAAAGCAGCTGCCCGGTCATTTTACCCAAGGCCACCCTGGTGGTACACCGTGCTTCAAACACACACACACTTACACACAAACACAGGAACAGGCACATTCATAACCGGATGAAGGAAATTTTGGAGGGGCGCAGAAGACGGCAGTTGCCATAGAAATGTGCCACAAAACTGGGGTAGGGGGAACAGGGGAGGAAGAGGGAGACGGAGGATGAAATCAGCTCTGTCAATACGTTGCCAAGCAACACTCAACACTAACGAAGCTTGGTTTGATAACTTGTTGATAACACCAGTGGGAGAGCCTGTGTGTGTGTGTGTGAGCCTGAAATGGCGGTGTTATTAGCAGAGGCAGTGAAAGACTCCCTGCTGAGACGAGCCCAGCGGAGAGATAAGGGGAGAGACCTGCTATTAAAGGCAGGGTTAGTGGGCCTCAGGAACTGTCTCTCTCCATCTCTGTCTCACACACACTGGCAGAACAAAAGACCTCAGAAAACCCTCATGCAATAATGAATCACACAACAGGACCAAAAGAGTGGTGCTTAAACATTTTTGTTTGTTTTTTTATTCAATCTTTTTTTTCTTTTTCCAAACCAGGAATGTACTAGTTTTTTTTCCCTCTCTTTAGAGGTGTGTTGGAGGGGAGGGGTAGGAGTAAAGAAAGGGAGGAGGTGGGTTCACGCCGTCGCCGTGATGAGTAGACAAGGGGGTAGAAGGAGAGGAGAAGAAGAGGAGGAGAGGACACAAAAAACCCTTCTCACACAGAGGTGTCCCAAATACAAAGTCTCAACACGTCACATATGAGAGCCACCTCCATCCGTGGTCTCCGCTCACTGGCTGTTGGCACAAAGAAGCACACACACACTCACACACATTGCACACACACACTTTCACCAACAAGGAGGTGAGGGAACTGATTTTTTTCCTCTCTCTCTCTCTCTGCCCCATGTACCATAGAAACAGCACTTTCTGCTTTCTTTTTTTAAGCATGACAACCAGCATCCGCGGTTTCTAGAAAAGCCTAAACGTTGAGTCGACCAAACACAAACAGTGAAAGCCAGAGAAGCAACTTTGAAATTACATCAACATGGAAATAAAAAAAAAAAATAAAAAAAAACAGATCTTTTGAGTCTAAAAGAGATACTTGACATTCTGCTGAGAGGGAGCAGGAGAGGGAGTGAATTGGACAAAAAACAGGGCAGTAGCTTTTTTTTTTTTCTTTTTTCTTTTTTTTGCCAAAGTCCGAGACGTTCTGCTTTTTCCTTGCGACAATTTCTGAACAAAAAAAAAAAAAATACTGTCAGTTTGGGCACTCCAAAAAGTAGCTGAGGTTTTTAAAAACAGAGTAAAAGACACTTCTTTTGGCTTAGGGAGGGGGGATTTTTTTAGGTACTCTGAGCATGTTTAAATAGACATAGACTGAACAGGATACATTAAAAAAAACACGAGTCGGTAGTTGCACAAAAAGAAGAATTTGAGGTGTTTTTTTCTCTTTTCTCTCAATTTTGTTACAGTCAAATACAATCCAAACATCTCCTCCATGGTACAAAAACTATATCCGAACATTATCGTGTGTTGAACAAAGTCATTTCAGACGGTGGCGACACTCAAAAGATTATATGATACTGATACAAAACAGCCGAGAAATGTTGAAAGGTTCAGATTTAACACTGGCTTCACACAGGAAACATGGCAACAATACTGGAGGCTTTGCATGTGTGTGTGTATGTGTGCGCGTGTCTAAACAAATTATAAGCCTTCTGCCGCTACCCAGTTTTACACATAAGCCAAAAAACATGTTTGAACAACACAAAACAGCTTTATTAGTATGCACATGTGAACATATTGCACCTCTGAACACAGCGATGGGCTGTTGCTCTCTGAGGTCGAGGTGCTGGCCTGTAGTGTGTGTGTGTGTGTGTGCGCGTGCGAGGGTGTGAGAGCATGTGAAGGAGAGGAGAAAACACAACACACACAATCACTCTTTTCATCCCTTCCATGTCCATGGGGTTAGTCTGAATCACAGAGACAGAGTCATATGAAAGTAATCAGGTTTTGTATCGGGTGTGGGTGGAAGTGTGTATTGAGTGGATGCGTTTGCGGGAAAAACAAGCCAGAGGGAATGCGTGTCATTCAGTGCAATCAGCAAGCATTTGTGACAGTCATTAAAATGTGTGAAATTTGCGTCAGGTAGTGTGGGAGGGTGTGTGTCAAAGGACTATTGCGTAATGACAGTCTAGGTGGCGTGCGCCTCTATCAGAGACACAAGCATGTGTGTGTTGTGCGATACACCGTGATGCCTTTCAACACAAATTTGAGCGGAAAAGAGGAACAAATCCAAAATGTGCCATCTCATGTTAACGCAAAGTGTGAAGGAATTACATCACAGTGGATGTGTGTGTGTGTTTGTGTGTGTTTTTGTGACGAGGTCTCTCCTTTCCTCAGTTAGAGTTCAGCTCCAATGGAATCCGTTTTGGCTGTCAGGCCTTCACCTCCGTTGAGGAGACTCTCCATTTATCGTCTTCGCCAGCCACTCTTTCATCCATGCTATCCATCCTTCCTTCATCTCTCACTCCTGCCGTTCCCATCCTCCCCTCAGCTTCCTCTCTTTAGCGTGCAACTGCTTCACAGTCCTTTCTTTTCTTCATCTCCCTCCCTCTCTCCGTCTAGTTTTCTTTTTAGTTCTGCATTCAGATGCCGCTTCATTCCTCCTCCCGAGACAGTGCTTTCTCTCCATTGTTCTTCTTTTTCATTTCGTCCCCCTCTTGCCTCCCCTTCCCCACCATCGCCACCTCTCCCCCACCCCAGCTTCTTTTCGCTTCTGCAATTTTTTTTCTTAAAAAAAAAAGAAGAAAAAACAAACAAACAAAAAAACTTTCATAGATGGTTCTACCTCAACACTTCCACAAATGAGGTCTAGACCTCAGAACTACAGCATAGTACAAGGAGCTATAAAAATATACACAGAGTAAACCCTAGGGGAGAGGAGGAAGAGAAGGAGGGAGTGAATGAGAAAGAGAGGAGAGAGAAACAACTTCTGTTTGTCGGGTAAATTAAACAAGAGATTAAATTAATATACAACGCAAAAAAAAGAGAAGGGCCGGGAATAAGGTCACTCGAAGTTGTAAAAACCAAAATAAAATCAGATAAAAAATGTCTAGCAACAGAAGTGTTGCTTAAACACGGTGGGTAAAAATGATAAAACAATAAAAAAAACAGGAAAGAAACATCTAGAAATTATTTACTGGATATTCATATATATAATCTATTAGTGTTGATAGCCATAAAAAAATCTCACTTTTTTGATATTTGCTCACTATTTTGTGTTTTGGTATTTAAGACAAGTCTAAAGAACACACACGCCCGTACACAATCACTCACATACAAAGCAAACGCACGCACACAAACTAAACCCCACGCGCACATTATGCAAACTTGCTGAAGCGCGCTAACTGCACGCACACGTCTAATGTGCAGCAGCAGCGCCATAATTATTATCCAACTCGTATGCACATTCACACAGTCACACTCACACATATTATTAAAATATACAAGATTCTGAGTGTCACCGATTGGTCAGGCCTCTCCGGGCCTGGGCTTGGTCATGAGCGCGCCGCTCGTGCGTGCAGCTCGGGTGAGTCCGAGGCCACTGGGTATTTTTTTTTTCTCAGGAGAAACAAACACAAACAAACTAAGTTTTTTTTAAATCATTGACCTTACAGCAGGGGGCTGGTCTCTGACTGGCTAATAGAGCTCTTTGGGGGAGTTGGGGTGGAGGACTAAGTGGGTGTGGCCTCTGGGAATCAGAGTTCTCTAGTGGGGTCAGGTGCGGAGCCTTTTTCTTTTTCTCTTTCAGTTCAAGTCCTTTTTTAACTATTTTCTAAAACATCACACGTCCCGACGCCAGGTCCACACTAGAAAAAGAGTGTGTGCCGCGCATACACACTGGCGCTAAGGGGATGACTCTTCAGTAACACACGGGCGGGGCTCATTGAGCTCCGAGTTAACAAAACGGGGGCACTCAGAGCCTCTTGCCCATTGGTGAGGGCCTTGTTAAGAAGGGTGCTGTACGGTTAAGACATTACCCCTTGTACACACTTAATGGCCCAGTTGTGTGTGAATGGGTTGGGGTGGTTTATTCAGCTATAAACACAACTGTGGCCGGGGTTGCAGGCTCACAGGGCGAAGTGTGGGAGGGGTTTTGGGGGGAGTCCAACGGACAATACTAGTAGTATTGAGGCGATTAGGGGTTAGAGCTGTGATGGCGAGCTTTTCTGTGGCTTCGTTTGGAGCAGGGGATCGGTTGGTAACAGGTGGAGGGGGGTGGGTGTGTCCAGTCGGCCAGAGCAGCTGTCTCATACTTTGTAGTAAATGTTGGCCGGGCTCTGAGGCGGCATCTCCTGGACGATGTAGACGGGGTGCCCGTAGTCCCCGCTCACCTTCTCGTAGTGCGGGCAGTAGGCCGAGTCCGACGTCCGCAGAGGGATGATGATGTCGCTGGGCTCGGAGCCGTTGTTGTTGGAGCTGGTGATGCCGCCGCCGCCTCCCCGCTTGGGGCTGGTGAGGGAGGAGAGCGAAAGCGGGGGATGGTGGGTGTCCGAGTGCTTGGAGTGCCGCCTCCGGTAGCACACGATGCAGATGACGGCGGTGACCAGGAGGAGGAAGGCGGAGCCCCCCGCCGCGCCGGCGATGAGGGCGATGTTAGAAGGCTGCAGAGGCCCGTTCTCGTCTCTGCCTCCGTCGAAAGACCCTTGAGAATGGGTGGAGTTCCCCGCGCCGCCTGCAACCAATCACAGAACAAGGTTACTCTGACATCCACGATATCTGTAGCGATGCTCGGTGCTCCGGCTTAATCCGCCCATTAATCATGGCGAATAAACCAGAGCAATAACACAGCTAGCGTTCACGAGTTGAGCTTTCATGAGCTTCTGGAAAAACATCCCATGCTTTATGGCTCTGCACCGCAAAAACACGAGCAACGACGGCGTTTTAGCTCCCTGGGAAGTAGCTGCATCGACTTAACCCAGCGGAATGCAGCAAGTATGCAGCAAATCTCCCAGAAGCTTATTTGTGGTCTCTTTATTGATGTGATGAAGTGGACAGCAGCGCATATAACACAGGGAGGAATGTCTGCGCTGTACAGTATAAGCTTTTTGTGGAAAGCGTGGCCAAACCACAGTGTGTATCAAGGTAACACACTATTTGCCTAACCTTAACAACTGTATTTATTTAGTATTACAGTCGGCCACATGAAGTGAGCCTCCCTGCTCTGCTTCTAACCCCCCAGACCACACACTGTGGTTTCCCGCTGGCCTTCCTGCCCGCCTGTCTGTCTGTCTTTTCATCTGTGTGTCTGTTTATCAAACTGTCTGTCAGGCTTTCCTCCTGCCCGTCCGTTACGTGTCCGCCTGAAACCAAAGATTGTCACAGCCTGGGAGTTCGCAGTTGTCTCTGCAGGAGGTCGGGTCAGAGCTCAGCAGGTGAACGGCGGTCTGGAGGTGTGTGTGTGTGTGGTGTGTGTGTGCATCTGTGCTTGTGTTTATAGAACCGTGTGAGTGCGAGTTTTGAACTGGTTAAGGCCGAGATAGAGCATTTGGATTGGTGCATCATTATTCTTGGCACACATCCTTTGCTTTTCCTTCTTCCTTCATGTCCTCTATTTCCTCGCCCCCCTCCCTGGCTCCGTGGTCCTCTCCATCTTCAGGTTATTGTAGCCGTAATGACCCACCTTGCTCCGAGCTCAGCACCGAGCAACACAGACACACTAACACGGCTGTGCGAGCGGATACATGCGAGTACTGCTCGGCCCCCCCACTGCGCCAGACCGACTGGGAGCAGAGCTCTAATGCCAGACGTCGATTACACTCCTAACTCCTCCTCCTGCTTTTCTTTTTTCCCTCCATTAACCCAACATCCCTCACTCTCCATCTCCATTATGGCTGCAGCCCTTCACAGAGTCTCTTTATTATATCCTCTTCCTTTACCTCTCCTCCTCCATCTTTTTTCACTCTCACTATTTTCCATTTCTCTCCTGTCTTTGGGGCCTCATTTTCCCTGAACAGCCCTCTTTTATATAACAATTATGAATTCTATCCTTAAGATGAATATGCAACAGGTCAGAAATAAAAAGTTATTTTCTACTGAACTGAAAAAAAATTGCTCTTTAATATATATATTTTTAACTATCAGGTAATCCAGTTAGATGTTTTACTAAAATCCAGTTAAATGGGGGAAAATTACTTGTTCCTAATTGCTTCTTATTGATATTGTTCTTTAATATCACACACTTCAGTGCATATCAAAACACTGGGAAATGCAAATAAATGTACCCCTTTCTATATCAACAGGGACAGAAAAATCTTGCACACTACAATATAAAACATTACTAAATGAAATAAAAAATAATTATTAATTGGAGGGGTAAGAAAAGAACAAACACACAGATTAGGACGTGCTTACGTTGTTGTTAATACTGAGTAAGAATAAAACTCAGATCATGTTCGTTTAACAATAATGGCTTTTTAAATAAATGTTTATTTAAAAAAAAAAACTGGATTTGGATTTATCAAGTTAAATTAAACTGTTTTGCACAACAAGATATTTATGAAGTTGTTGATGAAAGGCGGACTGTTAAACCTAAAACTATCCAAACCATCACGTTTTAAGCCCACAAATTAATTAGCATAATGAACACGAATGCTGCTTTGGCAGTTCTTCCTCACACTATGCAGATAAGAATCACCAGGAGCGCCTTATTGTGCGATAGGAAACAAATTAATGGACATTTATCTTCAATGGACTGTAAAGATTGAATTAGCGGTGAGTTTATAATTGTCAGTGTGTTTTGATTTGGCTGAGTTGAAGTAGTAGCAAATTGGGTGATAGAAAAAAAACTATTTATTGTGCTTTACCGAGCTTCTTTCCCGATGATTTATTTACATGCAAAGTGAGGACTGAATGAAAAAAAAAAAGTTAATAACCTGAGATGAGTCGCATGAAAATGAAAGAATTCTGCCAAAACTGTTGTGTTGGGAGTCACAACAAATTGTTTGAAATGTGTAGTTAAGTGTGTGTTAATATGCTCCTGTCTGAGAGTCAAAAATGTGTAAAATCCTCGGTTATGTGTGTGATTAAATCATTCATGTAGCGTTAGCCGTTTCACACATTCAAGCAACAGACAATAGATACTGTTGTTGCTAACTTCCCACATGCAAATCTTACATATATGCAGGCAGAGAATGGAAAAGGTGTGAATGCATCAGTTCACACGTTTGCTGTGGCACACAAATTTAACATCAAAAAAAGCAACAAAAAAATGAAATGACTGCATGTGAAAGTAAATTGTGCTCTTTCCTCTCCGCTGAATAACTTCTGAGATGAAGCATGAATCTCGCCTCTCTCCATTTTCATCTCCTTGTAGTATTTCCCTCTCCTCTTTGCTTTTCAATTATTCCTTTCTTTCTCCCTTCTCCTTATATGCCTCCCACTTCTGCTCTCCGTTCCATCGCTCCCTCATGCCTCTTCCTCTCGTCACTCATCGTATTGTAATTCGCGTTTCTTTCTGTCATTCTTTCTGCTTCTCTGCAGAACTACAGAATCCAGGCCGCCGACACTAATGACAACAATAACTCTCTGAAATGTCGCCACGGCTCTCGCCCTCTCTGCCTCCCTCCCTTGCTCTGTCTTCTTTCTTCCTCCCTCCCTTTTTCTTGTCCTTCTCCTGAGGTAGCTATTAGCCATCCATTCCCCGCCCGCAGCTCTTAGCTGGGAGGGCCGGGTGCAGAGACGAAGAAGGAGAGGGATAGAAAGCAGAGAGAAATATGGAATTAAACAGAGAGATCCGCAGATGTCACCGCTGCACATTCTCCATCTGTCGCCCTCCTCCCTCCCTCTCCCTGCTGCTTGCCTTTATATCTACCAGTCTTTGCTTATTCCCTCCATCCATTTTGTGGATGGATCTGCTGGGGATTATCTCCGTTTGGTTTCCTGCTTACCTGGGTTTCTGTTGGTGGTGGTGCGTCCCGCTGGCGGCTCCTTCTTTGGAGGCAGTCCATATGGGCCTAAGGAGGGAAAATAAGGGTGGAATAAGAGGGGAATTACAGAATTTATCTCCTAACACTGCCAAATCTCTCAGAACTGGAACCAACAGATGACATTCGCAAAGGAGAGACGCAGCCAGAAAAAGTAATCGAGAATGAGGAGGTTTAATAAACACTTCCGTCCTTTTACTTCTCATTATGGGAGAGCACATATTGACTGGGCTTCGATGTGTCGCGTACGAGCTTCTTTCCATTTGTTCGAATGGGAAACTAAAGAGAGGCCGTTTGTTGTTTTGGCCTGAGCAAATTTTCACAAGGCCATAACGGCTTGTAATCTGTAGTTGCTAAATCAGGCCATCTGTCTAGCAAGCCCTCAGTGATGGTGATGGCATTAAAGTGCATTTATGTGGTACATGCGCACACACACACACACACACACACAAAATGCAGGCATTGTATAAGTGCTACTCTACAAAGCCGAAAGAGATGGTTCAGAAAATACTTATTTTGTTTGCCTGGGGGCCATCTGGCCAAAGTAGAACGGAGACCAAGAAGAGTATTATGTTGGTCTGTGATGATTCAGATCTGCAGTTCACGTAACATTTTATGAAATAAAAAAAAATAAGTAACTGGTTATTTAAGCAGGAAAGGACATAATAGATGTAGACATAGAGAGCTTATGGATGAAAATGTAGTCAATCTTCTTTGAGCATAGAGCTGGGCGATATGAGCCAATTTTTGTATTTCGATAATTTTTTCCTTAATTACTATATAAGATACATATCTCAATATAAGTTTTTTTGGTCAAATAAACAAAGAAATAGTCCAAATTTACAGCCATTAGTGCTAAATGCACTTTAATTAAAGGGGCTAAAAGCGAAATTCCTTGTTTTCACCCTGAAGGAATTAAAAAATCTTTTTGTGTAGAACTGGGTGTGTATTTTCATCTGGAATATTGCGCGACGTAACACAGCGCCTCTGTGTATTGATCTCCAGGTCTGTGTTTACTAACCGGCCCGGCCGCGCGTGCATATACGTCCCTGTACGAACACGCGCACACGCGCCCCGTCTTTATAAAGTGCCGCCACAGGGCGGAGTTACGGCGCAGCGCCAGCACTCAAGATGGTAAAGACTCACGGCGGTAGAAGTGGGAAGAGTCCGACCAAAGACGAAGAGGAGCCAATATTACCTCCAAGAAACAACGTTATTTTTCAAGGAAAGGGAGAAAACGCGGATTAATATTGGTCTGACATTCTCAAGGTGGAGAGAGCGGCGAGACCGAAAAGGACTCCAGTTTGCTCTTCTTCTGGTACGTGACTCACGGAGCAGATTCCACCTCGTCCACGTCTCTGTTTTCCTCTTCCACAGATGGTAGCCACTCGCTGCTACCTGCCGCTGCAGACAGGCTGCTGCTGCTCTAAGAAGTTGCATCAAAAAAAAATGGCTTGCTTTAACATTTTTATGTTTACGATCATAACGAAGAATAATTAGAATAAGCTGCGGTTCTTAGCTGAGCTCATGTTGTATTGCACAAGCACACCCCATCTTGAACTTGTCATATCTGCATTACTTTTAGAAAAATATATAATTATACTGTTTTTAGGCCTACATAATTTTAAACATCCTCTCTGTTTAAAATTAATAAATAAAGTAAACTATATGAGGCAAAGAGGAGTTTTTCCTTTTTTTTTAAAAAAAAAAGAGGGGCGTTGTTTTTCGGTTGGGGGAGAGGTAGAGAGACATTGATTGACACAGGCTTTGTTTTGGTTTGAGACAGCTCCACAGTACGCCACCTAACGGCAAAAAAAATCGCTTTTAGCTCCTTCAAAGAACATCTGATAATGTTAGTTAGAATGTAGTCTGTGTATCTGTTCACAGGAATTACCCAAAGCGGTTAAAGCCATCTTGTTTATGCTCTGATCCTTTAACTGATGTTATAAGCTTTCCATTTACCAAAGTAAAGGATATATCAAATTTGTCAAGTCAAAGCTGACATCAGTCAGCATCTGGATACATTTAATTTAAACTGAATTCATGCATGATGCCAGAATGAGATGTTCTAGGCTACAGCATCATCTTGTCAGACTTGGATTTTTTTTCCAATTTTTAGGGGTATATTTTCTACACAAACGTCACTTAGTAGAATTTTGTCATCCGGTCAGAATTTAAGTGTTTTATTGTTTTTGTGAAGGATTCAGATAGACCAACTGAGCTGAAGTCTATAGCACAAAGGCAAATGGGGGTGATGGCACCACTTTTTCTGTAGATGCTCAGATTGCGGTTGAAAGTGTTGAACTTCTCCGGGACTTGGAAAGTCTCTGGTTTGGGGCTCTGGTGACACAATGTATGCACTGAATCTGAGCTACCTATATTTTATTTGAGGTGCTTCAGAAGATCTTGTAGCAAGTGAACAGTTTATGAAATGTCATGACAATCATTCTAGTGATCTTCCTGTGAGCAGCCCTTTTGGATGTTCGCTTTGCTAAAGCACAATGCTATGAACATTGGTGCAACCTTTCTGGGTTGCTGCAGTTATAAGGTGTTACACCATAGAACTAAGGCCTTTTAAACTGTTTTTTGTAAAATAAATAAAAACAATCCAGTACCTAAGCAGCATGGTGTAAGATACTGGCTGTAATCGAAACACCATAACCAAGTAGGCATTGTGTACAGAAACATTTGTGCATACTACAGTATAGATTGAAGAAGCCTAACTGAAAATGGTGGTCAAGAATGAGAGAGCTAATATCCTGTGGGACTTACAGATACAGACAGACAAAGTGGTAATGGTCAATTGGACATTGCGGTCATGGAAAAGGAAAGCCGCTGTGATATATGTAGCCATCCTGAATTATGGCAATATCAGGAAAATGAAACTGCAGAAACTGCAGAAAGCTGAAGGTGAAAGCAACAGTACCCATCAGAGCCTTGGGGTAAGTGTCCGTCACCCTTGAGAAGTGGCTCCAACTTCTGATCACCAGACATCTCAGTCCTGAGGAGTGCAATTCTAGGAACCACTATATTACTGAACAAGACCTTCAAGCTGCCAGGCCTCTGGAAGAGATAAACAACCACCCACCCACCCCATCAAGATGGGCATTTTCCACATCAAGTCAACATGATTCATTCAAATTACCACATGAAATATAAATACATTGCTACATTAAGTCACTCATATTTACATGCTTACTCAGAGGTTTTTTGGAACTGGACCCATAATCATATCCCACCTCCCCCGTCCAGATGATGTTGTTATGTCACAAAACAGTTTTACTCCTCTGCGAGGTCCCCATAGTTCGGTGGCAACTTTGCTGTCTGCATGTGCTGCTGTGTTGCTGCTCAGGAAACTCCATTGCTCCTCTTTCCAGACCAGTCACTGACACCGTCTCTGCAGATTTTGGAGAGCGGGATGGACATTTGTTGGGACTGCTGACTGCAGTACGTTTGAGGACTCTGCCGAGCTGGGGAATATTCCACATCAGCTATTGGTGTGTTCCCCAGAATGACAAGTGCGAGACGAGGGTCTGTGTTTGCTGAGCTTTCTTTGGAAGATTCTTCACAGTCTTTGCGATTCTTTCAGTTAGTCCAATAGACAGTGCATAACCTGGTCTAGAATGAGTAAGCTTTATGTCTCTCATCCCCTGGCTAGCAAACGGGATATGTTCATGCCCCATTTCTTTTGGTGTTCCCAAACTGGAGAAGTCAGAATTCAGCCTACTTATGTCAGTGTGGGAATTTTGTCCCTAATGTTCAGCACTTCGGGGTATTTTGAAAAGTAATCCACAATCCCAACAATTTTTTCAATGTTTCTTGTCATTCCCAGCCTGAAACAGTGCATCCTTGCCATTGATTTTGTCTTGCATCACCTGATGAGCTCCATGTACCTATGAAGCATGTCAGATTACATGGTACTGAGTAGGATGAACATTTCTCCTACTGTACAAACAGTATTCCACCTATAACTACCGTTTTGCTCTGAGGTCAATGTGGATGTGATTCTCTTCTGAAAACTCCCCTAAACCTTCAAAGACACTCACATATTGAAATATCAACCACCCCTTTTGTAGTAGAGGGAGTTGCTTCCAGCATGTCTTTGTTCACTCTCTGAACTAGATGCAATGGCTTACAAGTATCCTTACCTATGATGGGAATAGGTAAGTGTTTGGATACATAAAACAACTAGTTCGTCTGAGTCCTGTGTGTGGAGTATTTGAGAGTAATTGTTGCTTCAGGTTTTAGTTTAACCTTTTCATTTGTCACCAACTGTTTCCATCATAAACTTGATGGAAGTATCACCAAATCAGTGCTTGATAACTTCATTTAACTTTTCATTGTATCTTTTATGCAACAGGTTGTGCAGGTGTTCTGTACTCTGAATTCTGTTCAGTTAAGAAAACCAGCTACAAAAATACAGACTTTATGTAAATAGGTGATTGTAAGTAATCTAATCGCCTCTGCCAATGTACACTTCTCAACTTCAGCCAGATTGCGTCTGCATCATATACAAGTCCTGCATTTAACCAGAGTTACACATTTCAACAACTTTCTAGGCCCAATTTTATGATTATGTGTTTTGCCTTTGAGGAAAAAAAGGTTTCTCTGTCAAAATTAAGTAATTCCAAAGCCTATTCTCTATTGGGCAGAAACATTAAATCAGTCTGAACCCTACACTTACATTCATCATATAAATGTAACAGGAACATGTTTTGGTAAACCACTAACTCAACAAAAACAGATGAATAAATAAAATGTAATTTTTCAAAAATCTGAAGACATAACAGTAAAGCATCACATAATGAAGGCACCTATGTGTGTCAGACATCATCAGTGCCCCATATTTACACTCATTATTGCTACAGAGCCTCCAACCACCCACAGATGGCCTACAGTAGGCTTTACCATGGATGAACAGTAATTAAAATGCTCACCAACAAGATGTCTGTTTGAGAGGATCACATACAGCCCAAATGTGAGCTGGCCCATAAAATACACACATGGTCTCTATGTTCAGGGAACAAAAGTACAGAGTGAGTGCAGTGGGTCATGAGGATGCTCAGAGGACTGTCAGAATGATGGGAGCACAGCGTAAACAGATAGGGGGGGGTGCAAGTTTCACACAGATGCGAAAGAGTGATTTTTCCTCTTATTTCTGTACCAATAGACCCATTTCACAGTGACGTCAGACACCTTGCCACTTTCCGGAATTCCGCTATCATAGTAAGTGTGGTGTTTCACCAATGGATTTCATACAGTCTCTCATCCATCTACCTTATTTTCGTTTGGGAGACGTGCAAAGACTAACTCAAAAACTGTCCGTCACCCCAGCTTTCAAACTTGAAGTTGTAAAAACTAAGATATTTTTTATTCTTTGAGCAGCCTGGGACACTGCTTCGCTTCCAAATAGAAGTTGTGTGACTTTGTATGAAAAGAGTCTATTACGCGGCTGATCATGCATCACGAGTACAAGTAATGTTTAGAGTAAAAGACATTTCAATGTAAAGGTAGAGCTTTCATGTGGCACATGGTTTTAAAGTCAGATAGAAACATAAGATAATCCAGAATGGTATGCAAAAAGCCATAGGATTGGGCTGCTGAGGGACATCCCATGATGCACTGAGCACTCCCTTTGCTTCTCTTCTTTTTGCTTTTGATTTTCCATGTATAAATGTATGACAGTATTGACATTATTAAGTTGTATTTCTCTACTTCTGTCTCAGCAGGAATCCCTGCCTAAAAGTTGTAGTGCCTGTTGATTCCACTTTCCTGGCCTCTCCACCCCCAACTGGTTGAGGCAGATGGCTCCACTCTCAGAGCTGAGTTGTGCCGGAGGTTTTTACTTCTTCTTTAAAAGGATTTTTTTTTTTTGCTTTCCACTGATGCCCACCGCCCTGTGTATGCTCAGGATTGGGGATTGAATTCAGTGCATTTCGTTGGTTTCCATAGTTAGGCGATTTTTTTCACAAACTGACTTGTATGAACACTAATTAGATCACAATGATTTGACTCAAACCAATTATGTTTTTTTAAAAAGTACTTTAAGATGATTCTATTGTGACTGGACATTATACAAAGAAAGCTGAACTGAAAAAAAGTAGACTGAAAAGTTGTAAATGATTCTATTGGGGCTTCAACTCTGCTGACTCACATGTGGCTCCTTTGTTCCTCAGGTTCTTTCATTGGAAATACCTCGTCAGCATGGAGCTGTCATATTTATTCAACCTGAGTGACAGTGTTGCAAGAAACATTCATGACTAATAAATCAGACCTTGACAGTGTCACAGAAATAAGTGGATAAGCAGGACAGCTGAAACTACTTAATTTCATTCAATCAATTACTTGCAAGCACTTTGAAAATGTAGGAAATGAAGTGAATAACAATGTTAAAAACAAAAAAGTAAAGCAATATCTTTTGTTTCATTACATTATCACAGCTTATCAAAAACTGTGCCTTTAATATTCACACATTAAAGAGACTGCTTTTTCTTGTGTGTATTCACGTGGATTAACACAAACATCTTTATCTGGCACAGCATGTTCCTGTTTCTCTCTACATCTACTTTTGTTGACTTCACTTTATAAAGTCTGGAGGACAATCAGGGAGGCCTTGACCCCTGTCTCCCAGATGCTCCATACAGAAGCTGTCCTGCTGCAGGGGACTGCATTTTAATTAGACACACAAAGTGAGCAAGGAACATGTCTATGACTCAATCAGAAGTCTTCTGCCTCAACTCACGCAACAGCTTCTATCAGTAGTGAAAAAGATACACAGATCTTTTACTTACGCAGATTAACATGGAAGTATTTGTCACAATCAAAATGATTTCTGTTTTTTATCTTATTTGTGTTTCAGAAATATATGTTATATCAAAATGTGGTACAAAAATGGACCTTATTCAATCAAGTGCCCAAGTGAAAATAAAAGGATACATGTGATTGTTTATGATTTCAAAAAAAGCCATGGCATAAGTCTGAGGATGCACCTTATGTCACTGGCAAAGCCTCTTTATTAACCCTTTCCAACTCAGAAAAAAGTCAAATGGCTTAGCAAGTTTTATTTGTCAGTGTGTTTTATTATTCATGGATTTATTGCGGTATGAGGGTGTAGAAGCATGTTTCCATTAAATATGCAACACAGTGACAAGTGGCAGAAACACATGAAAATGGGGTCATGTGAAGGCAAAATATGCGGGAAAGTACTAAAAGACAAGGTAAAGAGGGAAGAAAGTGAGAGGGAATTCAATTAATAGATTTAGTCCTTTTTAATCTATATTTTTTTCTTTTGTGCCCATAATCTATGTTTTAGATATTGTGTAATGCTGTCATTTACTAATACAAATATTTTGGCAAATATTTTTTTCTGAATTGACCAATATGAACACAGTTATTATAAACTGGACTATTGCCGATAATATAGTGAATTTGTTTCAAGCTCATTATAAGTGGATAATAATGTGAAATGGGCTGAATCTGTAAAACTGCTTTTACATGGCTTTGCTGTGAACTAGTGTTAAACAAATGAAGGTTAGTTAATTAGTTTAATTGAATTCCTCAGACCACAGATGGGCATTGCTAAGGTCCACCTAAACTAGTTCAATCCAGAAAAGCTGTCAAAGTTCACTGACACTTCTGGGTTTTGTTCATATTTCTTCTTTCTTTTCAAAACGGAGTTTTGACCAAATGCAAAGAAACATGAGGAATTGATAACCACAAAAATCTTTTGTTGGTCTGTAGTGGCCTACATTTTGAACAGTAGCTCAACAGGGAAGGGGTCAGAGAGATGCATAAAAAGCCCCAGGCCAGGATTCGAAGCTTGGACAACTGCACTGCATCGATCTCTCACACCATCCTTTCCTCACTCAAGATTCCTGAATCAAGGAGGAGACTCCCTTTACCGGATTAGGACCATGGTCTTGGATGTGGAGGTCCTGATTCTCTTCTGACTGCTTCACACTTGGCTGTGAATCGCTGGAGATCTGGCCAGATGAAGCCAACAAAACCGTGTCATAGCAAAAAGCTCCCGAATAACCACTCAATCTACATTCTTACCCTCACATATGATCACCGAAAGAACAAGATCGCAAAATGAGCTTGCTCCATGGGGTGCTAGGCTCTCCCTTAGAGATAGGGCAAAAAAAACATCTGTGAGGGGCTCAGAGTATTTTCTTGGGCCAGCATTAAAGGGCCAGCATTCTACGTATGCATGGCGTCCACCCACGTCTCTGTCAGCTCGTCTACGCGAAAATATTGTTTTATCTGGTTTTATATCGTTTAATATCGTTTTAACCCTTTTACCAGAGGAGCGTTAAGTTCCCTTTTAACGGCGGAGAAGGACTGTTTTTTAATCTAATCAGCGAGTTCCTCGCTTTTTACTGTCAACTCCGGACTGACAGCGTGGGAAAGCTGCTGTCAGCCTGCCCCGACCTCTGTTAGCTAGCTGTTACCAGCTAGCCTCACAACATGGCTCCACTTACCTCTCCATCCTCGCCTGGCTGTGTTGACTGCGTGCGCCTGGCTGGAAGAATA
>JAVQJG010072527.1:0-10875 GCA_036024015.1 Craterocephalus amniculus | reverse complement strand
CAAGCCGTGCGTCGAGGTGAGTCCAACTATATCTAGCCGGAACCGCTCAACCTCGCGCACCAACTCAGGCTCCTTCCCCCCAAGAGAGGTGACGTTCCACGTCCCAAGAGCCAACCTTTGCAGCCACGGATCGGACCGCCAGGGTCCCCGCCTTTGGCTGCCGCCTTTGGCTGCCGCCTTTGGCTGCCGCCTTTGGCAGCTTCTATGAAAGTGTTCTAGAAAAAAAAGTTGATTTGATTTCATTTGACTCCAATGAGAAACCTTGTTGATGTAAGGTGATGTGTTTACCATCCATCAAAGAAACAGAATGCATGGAATTGTTGTGTGTAAAATGTAGATGTGTAAATGTGTCCAAACTGTGTGTGTGAGTGCATTTGAACACAAATTTGCAAGAACCCAAAGTTACACACAAAAAGGTGCCCACGTTTTTTAAATCATGTATTGCACATTTACGATAATGAAACTAATCGTTTGTGGTAATGTATTCTGGCAATGATGTGACAAAGTTGGACACTGGGAGGTACAACTGAATTACTCATAACTCAGAATCTTGGAGTTTCATGTATCCAAACAGTAAAAAGACAGAAGTGTGTTTTGCCACCTTTCTTGAGCAGCTCAGCTTTAACAGTAAGTCACACACCAGGATAACATGATCCTTACAGGATGTATGACGAGTTGGAGGCCAAACCACAGGACTGCTGAATAAGGACCAAATGTGAGTGCTTTCTGCTGACTATTTTCCAGGAAAACACAGAACTCTGCAAATTTTCCCCCTTTTTTTGCTGATGCACATCTGTAGATGCAGTTTTTACTTTTCACCTAAGTGGATGACATCTTGTATCTTTCATCCACAAAACTGACCATGTGGTGAGCATGTTTACTAAGAAAGACGTAGAAGAATGAAGATGTAGCACTAGCCCAACCACAAGCTTTACACACAGAAAAAAATAACCCAGATAACCAACTCTTTGGTTAATCTGCAGATATTACTGCTCCATGCCAGGCATCTATATGTGCATAATTCTTACTTGTTGTAACAGGATGAAAGCATGTTAAAATGAATGGATTTAGGTAAAATAGTCAGAAAGTAATGTTTGGCAGAATATTTCTTTGTTCTAACACTGCTCTTTCACAATTAGTCTTATAATTGGGCAGCTGCAGCTCAGGTGGATAGGGCAGTCGTCTCCTAAACAGAAAATCAGCGGTTCGATTTCCCTGACTACATGTTGAAGTGTCTGTGGATAACACACTAACCTTCATTGCCTCCTGATCCTACCTTGCCTATCAGGTATGTATGAATGTGACTAGGAGCACCAGGTATGTCCCATTATAGGTGCTCTATGAATGGATGGATGAGACATGTAGTGCTCTAGTCACTTGACTAGAAAGAACCAAAATGTTCTGACAAACATCTGATTCTGTTGCTGGCTGCCATGACAGTCCGTCCCCGTCAGCAGAGGACATTTATGGTCAGTGATGAGTCCTGATTCAGCCTACATCAGCTGGATTGTGGGGGTCAAAGTGTGAACACTATGCTGATTACTGCACTACACTGACTCATATCAACCATGATATCAATTATTGACATCATATCAATAATTATTGATATGAAATTTCAAGCAGGATATAACATTATAATGAAGAATAACACAGAACACACACCACTTTTTCGCAAGGTTTCAAATGTTTTATGTAACTTGTTGATAAGCAAAAGTTTCCATACTTTTAAAACATGCAAGACCTTAGAGACAGTTTATACCATTTACCTGCAGAGCTAGATTCTGGGTTATTGTACAGCAATTGGAAAAAAAAAGAATTATGGTAATAGTAGCTAAATACTCCATGTGACTACCATGTGCTTTTCACACATGTCATGCTTTAGTGGTCCGTTCCTAACTGTGATAAACACGGTTTGGAATTAACTATGGTTATTGAGTCATAGATCAGAGCGATTTTCAGATCAGGGAAAAGAGAAAGGACAAGATAAATGAAACTCCATTAATTGGAGTTTTTCCTATTAAAACATTCAACTTAACCCTTACATGGATGAATTATTAAGAACATTGCCACATTTTTTTTTATATTCACTTTTTAAAATACATTCACTTTTATGACATTACAGTATACAGCAGTGTATATCGAGAGTAATGACTGTATGACTACTGTGCCTCTGTAGATTTTTTTTTCAGAACATCACTGTGCACATGTATAGTATTACTGTATTGTGGATTTACATGTGTCGTCACGAATCACGTGACCTTGCCATGTCCGCCACATTGGTAGGCAAGCTTCCCCAGAGGAGTCTATTCACAAGTCTACATATGCCCACTCCTCTTTTTTTTCACCTGCCCCCCGAAAATAGCAGCACAAATCATTCTCATTATGTTATTTCTCTTCCTAACACCACCAGGCATCTGGATAATTGATGTTCGCCCGTTATCTGGAGAAAATAAAGCCAATGACTGCAATATCCAGTTTCGAGTGCAGCTAGCTAACCAGTTTGCTACCCGAACATATCACTAGTTGATTTCATTCATACTCCTCCCACACTGCTGGATGGAAGCATGTTTTGGGGTTTTAACTAATAAAGTAACTAGTAACTTAGTTACTCCTAAACCTCAGTAATCAGTAAAGTAATTAGATTACTTTTTAATGAACTAATCAGTAATCACTTATCAGATTACTTTTTCAAGTAATCTGTGACATCACTGCTGGTACCTCAGACAAAGTGACCACAACATGTAACTCATGTATCGAATCCCTTAGCTAATTAGACTTAACCATAAACACAATTTGCTTTACACTCACTTTGGCGGTCTAAAATACACTTTTTCACATTACACACAATGCTCTGCATTACCTATAGCTTTTCATGAAGAAAAATACTTGTTTTCACAAAGAACACACTGCCAGTCAAAACTCTAAATTTACTTGTCTTGCTATCCTCAATGAGTCATCACATAGGTAAACAGCAGTACCACAGTTTTACATTTAGCAATCAGATCTTCAGCATAAAAGTGCAACAAGTAAGTGTTTCTGTGTAGGGAAAATGGAGGATACATTGAAAACGTAGGCAGAGGCATAAGGAAGGCTAGCTAAAGGGTCCAGCCAAATTTGACAGGAACACTGTAGGTGCCATCATCCGGACGTTTCGAAATGAGAATAGGTAAGAATTCTACTCTCACTAGAAAACTGCAGTAGCCTACTGCATACCAATACATACAGTAATACTCAGATACAGTATTGCCTGATGTGTGTTATGTAGGACTATAAAGTGTTTCTCGTGTTTAGGAAATTGCTAGATGATATTTTCCCTGCTGCTCGGCCAAGGAAAACATTGCCTGTGATGTAGATGAGGTGCTGTGGCCAGACCGAAACAGAAGAGAGGATGCTGCATAGGTTTCTTTGGTGTCTTTTTTTGTTTGTTTTTTATGTAACTATAAGCTACAGTAAATTCTTATTTGTATGTGCAACTTTGTGTTTGTTGGGATGTAGTGTATGTGTATACATTGCTGCTGTGAGGAAAAAATAAAATACTCTTGTTGCCACATATTTGTCTTCTTAGTATGAAAAAAAAATATTTCGAAATATTCAAAACTAAGAGTAACATTAAACAAAAAAGACTTTAGTCCATTATTATGAAGCAAGAACTGTGTTTTCCATTCATCATAGTGTTCAGAGTAAAGTGTGTTACACTGTGCACATCAATGTTCAACTGGTTGATATAAATGTCTATTCATATTCTGGTTTGTGTGTGTCATTTGACAACAAAATAGCATTTTGAGAAACAATTACATTGTTTTGAACATGAAGTGTCATTTTGCAGGAGGAATGAAGGGTTTTGCTTATTGTGTGTGTGTGTGTGTGTGTATTTTCTGGATTCTTGTGTAGTGTTTTGAGAATATGGAGCACGATTTCAGAAAATGCGTGTAAACAATTGAGAAAAACTGTAAAGTAAACAATGTAGAGCGAGTCAGGCCAGGAGTCAATGTGCTGTCTTGTTTTGCACTTTAGTCCGTCCACAACTCAGCGGGTGGCGGACGATTTTCCCACAGAATGTAGACTGCTGAATTTGTGGCCGAAGCAGAGTTGTTTTGTCAACTTTATATCATGTTGTATCATGCACATGCACATGCATTTTTTTGTTTGGTAACTGGCCTTTAGCCTACAGTGGAAAACACACATTTATTTCAGCAGCTTCATATGCTGAGCATTGTGCTTTCCTTTTTTCTATGTAGTGTTTAGTGACTGCCTAGTACAGTATTTAATTTAGATTTACATGAGGCATGATTTGACAGCAAAGTTCAGTTTTGAGCACAAATTGAACTGTTTTGGGGTGAAGGTTTGGTTTTGCAAGATGAGTCAGAGGATTTGTGAATGTAGCTTGAAAATTTGGTTTTGTGTTCACAGTTCAAAGAAAAGGAGAGCAGCTTTCCAGAAGTGTGTCTTAGCAATTGAAAAAAACTGTAATAAATCTTCTTCAGAATATTCTGGTTTATACATTAGCTTTAACACATAGTAATCAACAAAATCTTAATAATTGCAGCTTTACAAATAATGGATGTGATGGATCTCGACATCTTCATCCACTTATGATTCTTATTGCCATTTTTTGTATAATGAAAACTGGTTTAATCATTGTTTTATATGCAGTTTCCCCAAAATTTTATACAATAGGTCAGATATGGCACAACTATACAACTACAATCGGGCATTTTTATTCAAATAATCTTTTACTTTATGTAACATACTTTATGTATGAACTTGTTTAACATACCTTTAATTTTATGCTGTTAATATGTGGCTCCCAAGAAATATTTTCATCAACGATAACACCTAAAAACTCTATTTCACTTATCATGTCTAATATTCTACCTCCAATGAAATTCCAATATTTGTACAGTACCTTTATTAAAAAACAACATAAAACATAATTTATCTAAATTTATTCAAATTAAACTAGTGTTTCATGTTTTTTCTGTGGTTTGGACTGTAAATTATTGTTGATTATATTATAACTTGCATTAAAAAAAGTTGTATCATAAGATAAGATACACTGAAGAATTTTTTAAATATTAACAACCTAATTTATGTACAAATGAAATAGTTTACACCCCATGTCAGTTGAGGAACCCCACAAGTTGTATTATGCATTATACATTACACATCTTATATAATTTATTTCAACATACTGTCTTCTATTCTTCAAGTAACTTGTGATCGAATTCAGTGCCATCCCTCTGATACCATATTTACTTATAGATAGTAAATACATAGGTTTTTAAGAGAAACGTTATTATCTATGGTATCGAATGCTTTCTTTAGGTCAACAAAGAAACTTATGACATATTATTTGCACACTGAAGCTACTGGTGCAGCTGCATTGCAAATGTCTGTTTAGGACCACCTATTCAAATTGTTGACTCTGCGTCCCAACACTACACACCAGTGAAGCCTTCACTGCAGAGGCCAACCGTCCTTTTCTAGATTCTAAATCAATCTTTTTAACATATAAATGAAACGCTGAAGAGATAATCCCCTCAAACGGTATACAAATAACACATTTTTGTGTCAAAAGATTTTACAACAAAAAGTCTGACGGCTGTCTACACTTTACCTATGCAGCCACCTAAATCAGTCAATAGCAGGTAAAATAACAGACCTGTGCTGGCTCAGTGATCAGGACGCGCTGAAGGTTTGCCACTTCTTGAGCTATAAATAGTGCAGTGAAGGCAGATGGAAAACTTTTCTCTGGAACTCTCTGATACACAGTTTGCTTACTTCCTGCTTCAAGATATGCACCAGATCTTGTTGCTGTTATCAGGTGCCAGCTAGGAGTGCAGAATGACTGGATTCCCACGTGTGGCTGTGACTATTTCCTGGATAAAACTAACAGTAAACAATATTTCCTGTGCCATGTTCTATTCTTGTTGACGTCATAGCCATAACATGTGTATTTAGTTGCCAAGTGTCTTTAAAGACACAGAAAAGGGAGCATATAATGTGTATAGTTTTAGATTAGATTCTACATACAAAGTGGTGGAGAACGAGAACCAGCGGGAGTAAGAAAAGAGAAGAAAAGGAACAAAAAGACCAGTGTGAGGCTGAGTGCTCTGGGGGCTTGACTCTAATACACTTGATCTGATTGGAGAGCTGAGATAAAAAAAGTAAACAAACCAAAAAAAAAGCAACAACAAATGGAGTTTGTGAGTGAGCTTGCATGACCTGACAGACTGATTCCTTTCATTAGGTCAGGGGGGCTATCCAAATCAACTTTTGCTCGATGAACCTGATAACTGGTTGTGCCACTTCTGCCAGCAGTGAAGAATTTACGATAACTGGCAGTGTGAGTCATTCCCATCACTGTAGAGGAATTCTGACTCACCCTTCTCTGCATAAAGTTGTAATCCAGCTACATTGGGGGATTTATGAGTATGACAAGCTTCATGCCACAGCATCTCAAACAATGAATGGCCAATTTACACAGGGTGCGTGTCAGATGCGGAAAATGGCAGGAAAGTTGCAAGATTACACCAGATTTTGTCAGTTCAGGCTATAACAACTGCGGATATGGAAGGCTGCAAGTAAAGAATCGGCCACTCTGCCTGTTTGAAGATTGTTTTCTGGAGTTTAGAGATGGTAGAAAGGGTATGAGAGATGGAAGGGATATTATTTTCAAATATACTGGATGTTCTACGCAGGTTAGGTGTCTGATTTCCTGTCTGGCTCTATCTGAACTGCTAAAACTGACTCCATATGGTCCGTCAAAAATAGAACCATTATGAAGTGCTTCTGGGACAGACTTGGACATGGGCTGTCACATGCCTGGTGTAAGTTAGAGCACTGGCTAAAGCATGCGTGACCGGCCATGATAGCCTCGGTGGAGAGGGAACGTGTTACACATGGACCCGTTGTAAATTAGCCATAAGTCCAAACTTGGGCACTACTGCTCCAAAACCTTCATACTCACTGAATGAATAAATACAACTTAAAATGTATAGAGTAGGCCTTTTTTATATCCAAAACATGCTGATTTATTAATTTATTTATTTATTTTTGCATTTACACATTTATATGTCAGTTTATTTTTTTTTTTATTCAAGCATTTATACGTTTATTTGTGAGTTTATTTATTTATATGCATATATTTATTTTCATATTTATTTCTTGTTTTTTCTTTTTATGTCCCTCATATGCTTCAGATTATTGTCTTGCTGTAAAACCCAAGTAAGTTTAAAGCAGTAGAGCTAATGCTATTATTTTCCCACTTTGGAAAACTCTTAGAGAGAGCTCACGATTCCAGTAGAATGCAAAATGGACGCTAAATTAGCCGTCGATAAGGGTTGCAGCGCTGAGAAAATGGGAAAAGTTAAGTAGTGTCTTTAATATTGTTATGACAGGTGATTTTCACCTTGTTTTTAAATTTTATCCAATTTAATTGATTTATCAATATTTATTTTTTTATTTATTTGTTTTTCATTTCTTATATTTTATTTTATTCTACTCTACAGAAATGTTCCTGTATTTATTTTGCTTTTATGTGATTGTTAATTAACCTAGGCCATCAAGGGGTTGAGTCTTTAATGTTTCCAGTCCCTTATGACTTATCAGGTGTAGGTCCTGTTTACACTACAAAACTCAAGAGTTTGACAAGCAAAAGTTTGAGGACAACAGTCAGGGTGAAACTTTCTGGCGACCCTTACACAACATTTTGGCAATGATGACGTCTTTCACATCTTGCGCTCGCTCAACAGACACGAACAGAAAGCGCAACACAAAGCACTACAAAAACAAAAAGTTTAGCGTTTTGTTTGGCAATGTTGTATTGTAGGTGACATTCCAACATTGCAGGATAGGTGACATCCATCAATTCTCTTGTTTTTTCAGTTAGTTTCTTCAATAAAATGTGGTTCATAGTGGAAAAGACTGGCAGCTCAACCGGAGTTTTAGCTTCCTTGAAAGGAACATTAGTAAAAAACAGTTTTATATAAATACAGTTAATGCAGTGATGATGACTACTGGTAGCAGAACCATTTTTCTGTGACTTAATGATCACGGCACCTTTCTGTTTGAACAAGGCCAGTACAACGTTGGCTGTGAAGTCTCCTTCAGCCTGGAGATAAAAACCCTCTTTGTGCTCTCTGTTTACATTACTCTGCTCAAAATCATTGAGCTGTTGCTGCTTCTAACTGCTTTTCCGGCAGGTGTGTGTGGTTGTGGCTGATATTCCTCCATGAGGCTGCTTTTATGGGATTGTGAGATTCAATAAAAGACAGATAAAACCAACCCCCCATATACTGTATATATGTATGTTTATATATATATATATATATATATATATATATATATGTGTGTGTGTGTGTGTGTGTGTGTGTGTGTGTGTGTGTGTGCATGAATATGTAGTTTGCAAACTTCTACGGGGAAATTTTTCCATTGACTTCACTACTGAAATAGTGAAGTGAAACTGCTGCATCTGCATTACGTCTTCTGTGACAAGGTTTTTCCATTATCATCTCACAATAAAGTAAGTCACACTTCTCAAAACACTAAAATTATTGCTAATAAACTAAGATGAAGACAAAAAAGTCCAAAACATACAGCTGAATGGGGTTAGCGCTGCATTTTAGAAAACTCTCCAGCTAAATGTCTATAGTGTTCAGCTGATATCTACAGTGCACAGGTCAGTTAATAAAATTAGGTGAATAACAAATGTGAGGAAATCAAGCTAAAGGTGCTAAAGTTGGAATTAATTCATTCTCAAACTCACCAATCTGGTCTTCAGGGATTAAGCTCTCCATTGGTGGGTCCATCTCAGAGCTCTGTTGGAGGTAACTCTTCATCTGGGTTATAAACTGGCGGACAGTCTGGAGCAGTTCAAGTCCAGAGTCGTAGCCCTGCCAAGCCTGTGTCCCAGAAGCCTCACCCATGTAGCTCAGGTAGTCCTGCACTAGGGAGCCAAAGTATGAGGTTTTATCTCTCGACAGCTCCAGCACCCTGCGGACAGCCCTCTTTTCAGGCGTCAACAGTGAGTTGAAAACTCCACTCATCTTACGAAGTTTTCCTCGGAAGGCTTTCTGGAAGACCAAAGCGCTGGAACTGGGGCGTCGCTTTGTGTTATGCTCAGGCAGCACCATGGTGAGGTCTTGATCCTGATCACTTTCACAGCTGACTCCATAGTCAACCTCCTCTTCATCTTCATTGTCCTCCTCATCTTCATCTTCCTCCATGCTGCTGTAGGGCAAGTGGGATGGTGGGAGAGAGAGGGGGAGGTGGGTGTCAAAGTCTGACACAGTGGGAGGTCTGGGGTCATGCAAAGGTGGGATAAAGAAAGTTGATGACTGTGTAAATTCGATGGAATCTGAGGACTCTGTGGAAGAGCTCACATCACTCAGTCGTTGGTCAATCCCGCTGCATCCCTCTGGTGCTTCCTCCTCACCACTAGCCACACTTGAAAGCTCACTTGCTGTCATCAAGTAAGGGTCTGAAAGACTGCAGAAGTCCTGGTGGGTGGGTATGACAACATTTTGCGTCAACAATTTGGGTCTGAAAAGGGCATTCCCAATAGTTTGATCCTCATTACTGGAAGAGATTTTCAATCGACATGGTGAGGAAGACAGAGGTGACAGAGAAAGGGGTCGAGATCTTTGGGGGATAGATATGGGGGAACTGCTGAGGGGGGAGGTCAAGGGACTGATGCTTATAGAAAATCCAAGGTGGGATTGGTCTTTGCTCCTCTTCTCCTGTTCCTTCACCTCCACTTTGTCCTTGGGGACATTGATCCAGGAGATCTTTTCTGGCATACTTTTTTGTTGAACAGCAGGGGGCTCCGCAAGAAAGGTTGCTGGGCGTGAATAAGAAAGAAGTGGCTGAGACACGTTATCTGTAGTGCTTCCTACTTGGCTGCAGACTGGGTGTCTGTTCAGGTTTATTTTTCTGCCAAGGCTTTGCAAGTTATTTTGGACTGCCTGGCTCCTCTCACAATTGTCTGGACCATGGACCTGAGGACTGCCAGAGTGTGGACCTTCTGTTTTGGTGATGCCTGTGTTGCTGGACTCCTCCCAATGACATTCCTTTGTTGTGTCTGTGGTGTTGAAAGTGCTGCTTTGGTCACCAACATCCGAATAGTGAACCTTTATGAAGAGGGGGTTGATGAAGTACAGAGCTCCATTAGACTGAAAACACTTGAGCTCCGAAAGGGTGCGAGTTTGTAAAAAAGGGTATGCTGGGGTAGGTGGGGAGGAGACTTGTGTCTGGGTAGGTAAGGATGGTCTGTTGGGAGCTGCTGTCTTTGACGACACTGAGCTTTTTGACTTGCTGCTCAAGTGAGCATCCCAGAAACCTGAGTGACAGTGAGAAGAGAGTGTTAGACCCAGTGTTAGAGAGTGTTAGGTGGGTGGAGTTTAAGCATAGACTGTAAAAATAATGGACAAACCCTGAAACCACGTGAGCTACAGGATTTTGATGAGCTAAAAAGAAGCTCATTGGGCGGTTCCTTCCTCCGCCATCTTGGCACAGTCACGAGACTCGTGACTACCGGAAAGCCCAAAAATGGCCGACGACAAGGCGCAAGGAGGGGGGCTGAGAGTGTGAGGAGGGATGATTGACAGCCATCAAACTCCGAGCTATGAGCTAACAAAGCTAACCTGCAGCTAACAGTAGCTAACCAACTAAGGGAGGAAGGCTGGATAAAGATATGAAGCGCTGTTAGCGACTAAAAACCGCATTTGCGCTTCGCTAGGCCTCGTTTTCCCGGATATCTGGCACCTGTCAATCAAAAGGACACGCCCACAATTAATGAGGAACTTTAGGGTTGAATAAGTGGTAAATGGAGGCGATAGAATTTTTTTCACTCCCCCCACAGTTGTCATGTAGGTA
>JAVQJG010072523.1:0-11410 GCA_036024015.1 Craterocephalus amniculus | reverse complement strand
ACGTGCATTTCTTAATGAGGTTGCCAGATAGCTGAGAAAGACGCCAAAAAAGGGCAAAACAATGTGTTATTCAGCACAGGGCACTTTGGACAGCCTTTTAAGAAGCATCTGAACCATTACAGACCCAACCAAATTTTTTTGGGCTACATATTACATCACAGAACAAGGATTAAGATCCCATTCAACCATTCTCTATCACCTTTAAATGAAATATACATAAATCCTGCTCTCCACTCCAGTTAGAGTAAAGTTTATTTGTTATTCTGAATAATAAACAGACTAAACAGGGTAGACCCTGTAAATCATCCACACACACTTATATTTCTGCGGAAAGAGTCCCCTATCATCCCTCCCTGTCGCTTTTCCTCTTGCTGTGATGAGCAGACGGTCTTATATAAGTGCCTGTCAGACTCACCCACACAACTGCAGCGATTCATCTCATCTCTGTTTACTCAAAGGAAAAAGGAAAAAAGGAGAGAGCATGGAGGTTAGTAATAGATGATGAGCTGATGAAGTGCCAGTGGGATGCAGGAGCAGTGAAACATTCAGAAACATGGACGAAGAGAGACTAAGTTTTATGCCTTTTTAATTAATGTTTACATGCCCAGACAGACAAAGTTGAAGGTGTGAGCGGTGCAGCAGCCACATTCGTTATCTAGCTTTCAGATTGAGAAAGATGAAGATAGATAATGATGAATGATTAATAGATGCATGGTTTCACTTTGGATAGTTTCACGGTGTTGAAGTCTCTCATCACTTCCCCCAGGGATGGTAATCTTTGATCTATGAATGCCACAGAAAAGCAACGCTTTCCCTCAGCGAACTTGCTAAATTTATGCTGAGTTAGGAGGATTAGCCTGAGAGGAAGGAGTTCCTAATGTTCATTGTGTGTTTCTTGTATGAATGCACTTTGAATGACCCACACCAACAGGGCTTCAGTGTATCTAAGATATATTAATGCTAATACAGTAGTTATCAAAATAATCATTTTCTTTTTTTCCCTCTTTATTTTGTTTTAAATTGAATAAAAATTAGAAACATGTTTCTTTCAGGAAATATCTTGTTGTTCATGTTGTTCAATGTTCATGTCTTTATCTGCTTCTGTGTAGATGAGGACCCAGATAGCGCTGTGGACGACAGGGACAGTGACTATCGAAGCGAAACTAGTAACAGCATCCCCCCTCCTTACTATAGCACATCCCAGCCCAATGCCTCCGTCCACCAATATCCCATCAGCCACCAGCACCGCAACTCCAGAAGCTTCTCTTACCCAGAGTCTGGAAACAGTCAAGACCTTGACCACCACCACCAGAGAACTGTCAGGTACGTTCCTGAAGGATTCTGTTCATCATTTATGGATATTTTGTTTCATTTGTACTTTTTCTCTTCTGGAGTTACATGAAGTTAGATTCCAAAACCAACTTATTTATTAAGAGACCTCTAGTGGACGGTGATGCACTTTATAGATTACAACCTGAAAGAAATTCGTCTTTTAGTGTTAACTTTTTAAGATCAACTTTGCCCTGAAACATCCACACCACCGGCCATCCTCTGCCGCTCGTCATTGTTTTGTAGTAAACTTTTACTTTTTCAGTTTCATATACATACATGGATATGCCCGTTGATTATAAACATGTGATACCATTCTACCATCAAAGGAGTTTTAACATGATTCAAAATAGAGGAATATAAGAAATGGAAAGAAATAAATTTTTTAAAGTGGGGACCCATTGAACTCCCAGAAACCCACTCAAATTGCCACCTGTGGGTCCTGGGACTCACTACACTGAAAACCTATCCACGTCACAGTACAGTATATATCTCAATTGATATATATTTTTTAATAAGTAACCAAAGAGACGGTTCTGATCTACAGCCTTTAGCACTAACCTTTATTAAAGATCAGCAGCACATGTGCATTAAAAGAGCTGACTAAAATTAAAGTAACTTTATGTTAAATTAAATGTTCCTTAAATAAAATAAATTTAAAATATTCTTCCATGACCACAACAAAAGTTTTGTAAAAAGCAAAAGGAAAAAGGACTTTTAACAACTCAAAACAAGCTATCTCGATATAAACTCTATTCCCCCTACAGATTCTCTCTCCCTCCGGGTGTTTCACAAGATGTTGACAACAAAACTGTAACGAAGTCCAACAAAGCTTCACAGCGATCCACTGAGTTGCAAATGTCTGTAAATGTGACTGCAGTCTGATGCTGGTAATGAACACATGGACACACAGTGCGCCTGCCTGCAGTGCTGCTACAAATGATCTGTCAGCCACAGGAGTTCTGGGAATATTGTGACTTTGGTTTCATATCGTCTAATTATCTCATTTTCTGTTCATTTATTTTCATTTGGATCCCCGTTACCTGAAGCTATCAACTGCTGCTAATCTTCCTAGGGTCCATTTGTTAAGTACAGTGAAAAAATTTACACATATGTACGCATAAACAGACATAAAATTGCTGTGTCGTTGCGGCGGGGACCGTCCTGGTCGGGGGATTGGTGGTGCACTACAGCCCCACGGCGGTGGTGTGGGCCCGGCCAGCACTGATCTGGCCAGTTCCTGTGGTGACGGTTCCTGGGGGGGTTGTGTGTTTGCGCTATGTGGGTGTGTGTATGATGATGTATGTGTGAAAAAAGAGAGTATGTTTGGGTGTGTTATGGGATTTTTGAATAATTGTTTTTATAATGTAAAGCACTTTGTGATGCTTCAGTATGAAAAGTGCTCTATGAATAATGTTAGATAGATACTTTACATCAATCAATTCTATAAGAAATTCATATATAACATATATATATATACATAAGTATTAACACAAATACACACCTATATTACACACAGGTCTATATCTGAACTCATTTACACAGCTGCTTATGGTATACAGTGAGATATGCACACATACAAACACATACGTAAACATGTAGATACAACATTTAATTAATATACTTTATGTTTTATAGATGCTGTTATTGTAAACTGTTTTTTGCCATTATTTAATTAGACACAAAATTTTTGTGTTAGTTAATATCTTTCTTTTTCTTTTTCTTGACAACTCTATCACTGCATGAGTGCATTAAATTTAATTTACTGTATCTATTCTGCAAAGGCAGATCTTTCTGGCTTGTTCAGACCCAGTACTGCTTCACTCTCAGAGTTATTTTGAGGACTGCTGGATTTCTCAGTTGTTATTGATGTATTTCTCTCAGACGGGATGAAATATGCATCCATGAATTATTCAGCTTGCAATCTAGTGGTCAATACCGCACATAAGATTGGTTGCATCTTTGAGGGTATTGGACAGGGCAGCCTCCTCACACCCCCGCCCATTCCTCTCCATCTCCTCCCCTCAGATCTCTACACTTCCTCCCTTTTTAGGCTCCCTCCGTCTAATGTGTCTCCTTGCTCACCACTCCCTTCCTGTCTTCACTATCTACCGAAACCCTCCATCTATCCTCCTTCCTCTTGGTGCCTCTATTCAGTTCTTAATAACTCCATTTATCAAAGAGCACAAATACTTTTTCCCTGTTTGTTGCATTTCTGGGCCCTTGCTCGTTTTTCCTTTTGTCAGCTCTTTGGAAGCCTCTCACCTTTCTGTTCTGCTCTATTTCTTGCTACTTTTCTGGTACTCTTGTATTCCAGCTGCTTTTCATTGATTAGCCATCAGCATTATTCCTGGCTGCCCCAAGACATGTAGAAAAGGTGTCCACTGCAGGCCATAAAGTGCAGCAGTACAGTGCACTATAAGCATTTTTGACAATGTGTAAGTCACAAAGGGATAGTAACCTATTTATTTCATGCTGCTGCTGCATTGTAACTTTTGCATTTTTTTGTCTCTTCTCTCCAGCCCTACTGGTAGCTATGCATCATCCGCAGAGCTCAGTCGTTGCAGCAGCCAGCTGAGCGAGGAGGACTACGGCGGTGAGTACGGAGAAAGAGACCCTTATGATGAGAACGACTCCTACCACTCCTGCCACTCCTCAGTAAGCTACAGTAAAGGCTCTCCAGACTGGGATCCTGATGAGACTCAGGGGGGATACAGCGATGAGTGTGGCTACAACAAAGATGGAGGAGAGGAGGTTGCTCTGTATGAGGGTGATGACGGAGGACTGTATGAGGAAGAGGAAGAGGGTCTCTATGAGGATGAGGAGATGATGTATGATGATGAGGATTTGTACAATTTAGACGGGACCCTAAGTGAAGACATGGAGCCCCCGTTCACTCCAACTCCAACATCAATGGCCCCCCCAACACTGGATGCACCGAGCTCCAGACCTCATCTGGAGAAGCAGTCCTCCTTACACCAACAGCAGCCTCCTGCTCAGGCTCCTACCCAAACATCCAACCAGGGTCATCCTCCTGGCATGGCTCCCACAGCGCACCCCCCCGCCGGGCAACAAGCAGGCCAACCACCAAAGCAAACGCAACCCCAACCGCAGCCTGCCCCGTCTGCTAATTCCTTCTTCTCAATGGCCAAACCTTTAACCGCTGCAGTCACAGGCCTGGCTTCTTCTTTCCTGTCTTCAGTTCCCACTGCCCCGCCTGCCCAGTCTCACTCTCCAGCCTCAGCTGTATCCCAACAACACCAGGTTGCTGCATCAAACTCCGTTCCTCCATCCCACCCGGCCACCTTAGCCAACTCAACTTCCCAGCCTCCCTCCACCGCCACTGGCTCTTCCTCCCAGCAGACCCCATCCTTGACATCACCTCAGTCCCATGGAAACGATCCCACCACCACACAGTCGGCTGCTCCTGAGGACCAGCCTCCCCAGTTGGAGGAAGAGATGTGGTTAGAAGATGAGATGATGAAAGAGAAAGAGGCCCGGACGCCCCCTGCTCAGCAGGAGGAGAAGCTTCCAGTGGAGCAGATGGAGGAGCCATTCGAAGAGAGCAGACCGCCGACGCCAGAGGAGCAAAAAGACATGCCACCTGAGAGGTAGGAGCGTAGGCTGAAAGGGAATGAGATCAATGAAGTGAATCATCAACAAAAATAGACGTCAGAAGAATCGATAAGTCACAGTTTGTAGAAGCGTATCAGCTGAATATATTTTGGCTTGAAAAAAAATATGTCTTTCAGTCCTCCAGTTCCAGAGGAACCCAAACAGCCAGTCGACTCAGCAGTGAGAGCCAAAGAGAACTGGTTAAGGCTTTACAACAAGGTCTTAGAACAGCTGCGGGAGGTAAGCACACCAGTTAATTGCAGTCCCAGTATTGGTTTGTGGTCCTCCCTCGCTTCAAATACTTGCCCAGTATGAGCTAAGATCAGTAGGCCTGACTCAGCTCCACCCTGTCAGCTAAAACAAATATCAGAGTTCAAGAGATTCTAAAAGCGTCAACCAACACTTTGAAATATACATGTGTTGTGCATTATTGATGTGGAGACAGGACATATGCAGTAACTTCCTGAGTTCTGTTTGGAAAGTGTCTTCTGCAAGTCACCAAAAAGCAGACTTAATGTGTTTTATCTTCTATAATTGATACACTTTAGTTTTCTAAAAATGGAAATACTCGTCAGACAGCCCGCTTTTTATTTTAGTTTGGATGAGGCACCACATCACTGCTTGATAAAACTGCTTGATTTATTCGCACACATTTAGTTTTGCTTGGTCAGTTTTCACTTGCATATTTTGTTATGTTTTTTCATTGCTTTTGAATTCAGTTGTGCAAAGAATTAATCACTTGCTTCAATGTTTATGTTGATGTATGTCACGTTGTTTTTTTTCACATTTGGCTTCCTTTCCCCAGTCTGTATTTTTTTTGTTTGTTTCGTGCCGACCCACTTTGTTTTCTTTCCAGTTTCATGTCATTTCCATAGTGACACTCGCATGCACTTTGCTCGGCCATCATTGGAGCATGCAGACAGGTAGGTACAGCCTGAATGGTTGCTTGGGAGAAAGAAGGAGATGCATTTGGTTGAAGTTATCGCTGTCCAACAGCAGACACCTTCATTTCGTTGTTCATTTTCATATCAATTTGATCTATTATGTTGCAAGAGCTGTGCACTATTTACATACACTGCAGTATTACTGGTTATCTGGAAGTATATCTTTAAATCCTGAAATGTTTTAGTAGGGAAATTTATGGGGGCCACATTATTTCATAATATTATTTATATTTTTCCAGCTTGTACAAATTGTACACAGTTAAAAAAAAATCACAAATTGGATATGATAAAAGCCTGATAAAACAGCTTTATAGTAATATGACTTTTCACTCTATGTAGCCCTATTTATAAAGTATGTATAGGGGCTGGAAATAACAAATATAAGGTGGATCTTTTAATCTTCTGACACTCCTCGTTCTCTCTCAGGCTCGTGGAGAGACATCCAGCTCGCTATGGTTTGGTAAAGGAGGGTGAGTATTGTCCAATAATTTTTTGTCTCAAATGAACTGTGTACATCATAAAATAACTCCGGAAATTGAATTCAATCTAAATGAAAAACTATCTTGTCAGGGGAAATCTGTTACCAGTGCTTTATAACTGTGGGACTCCCCTGTTCTGTTCTATTTTTATTTACTGGCCAGTTTACATTGAATGGCACTGGGCTGCCCTGACTAAGCTGACAGGTCATTGCAGATGAGCCAGATGTCAGAGCAGGATGGGGTGTGCATATTAAAGAATTGCTAAGTTGGTTAAATAAAAAACAAGCAGATATAACGAGGACTTTGGAGTCATGACTACTATTTGAGAGTAATAGTAATGAGTAATTTTTAATTAAGTCCTTGAAAAGTCCTTGAGTGGCTTAGCATTAAGAACAATGATTAGAAAATACAAGTAAGTAAAGTGTATTTGTATTGTATCTTTCACAGACAGTTGTCAAGTGCTTTACAGAGGAAGTAGTCAATAAAATTCACAACCAAATTTTAGAAATATACAAAATAAAATGCATAAAATAGATGTATAAAATGAACAATCTGTTATAAAAATGTCTCGAACTGTTTTATAAAAATATCCAATGACTCCCAACTGCATTAAGATAGGGGCAGGTTGTCGGGCTCTGAGTTGTGAAGCAAGATTTCATGGTTGACATTTTGGTGTTATGCATGTTAGATCAGATATGAATAGTGATGAGCACATAAATGAATGCATAATGGTTCAAACTTGTCTTCTTCAGAATGGGAGGTGCACTGTACAGTATTGACAGCATGCCTGACCTTCGAAAAAGGAAAGCAATTCCTCTCGTCAGAGATCTGGTGAGAAATACCAAGAATGCAATGACACACAGTAATATATTACAGACTTGTTGGGGGGCTAGGGTTATAGGTGTTCTGCTTATTTTATTGGCCCTATTTTCTGTAAACCATATGTTTAATAGTTGCCTCGCTCAACAGAACATGATATATTAATTAAATGTTTGCAGATCTACAGTGCCGATGTAATTTAGATAATTAATCAGTGTAATTATATAGATTAGACTATGCCTGTCAGATTTTTAATTCATAAAGATTCAAAAACCTTGTTTGAAATTTCTTTCTGTGATTTTTGTCTCCTCTAACTCTCCTCCTGTGATCAATCATGGCCTGGCTTTATTAGGCGATGGTAAGTATCTCTTTATCCTCGGATGAAATCAAATGGTGCTCAAAACTTTAATATACATTCAGACTTTAACAATTTGCCCTCTGGTTTTCAGTCGCTTGTGCAAAACTCTCGTAAAGCTGGCATCACCTCCGCCATGGCTTCCACCACTCTTGGCAATGAGGAGCTGGTAGGCTTACATCTTGGGTTTACTTGCTCAGCTTTTCCCACCATGTAATAACTGCTGAAATATAACTTTTCTTTGTTTTTATGGTGACATTTGCAGAAGAGTCATGTTTATAAGAAGACCCTGCAGGCTCTGATCTACCCCATCTCCTCCACTACGCCACACAACTTTGAGGTGTGGACGGCCACCACCCCTACCTACTGCTACGAATGCGAGGGGCTACTTTGGGGAATCGCCCGCCAAGGCATGCGCTGCTCCGAGTGTGGCGTCAAATGTCACGAAAAGTGCCAGGATCTGCTCAATGCAGACTGTCTGCAGAGTAAGGGGATGCTTATTCGAACACAAACATATACTCACCTTCAGGAAAGTGCACATGCGCCCCTTTCCCCCACAGAAACTATTTTAGCTCCTCCTATGTATCCTTCTGCCAGATTGACATCCCATTATTCTTGTCCTCTATCCACTTTACTTTCTCCTCCCTTTTCCTTTGCAATTTATCTGCTGAGTAATGTGCTGTCACACTCTTGCTTCTTTTCTTGCCTCTTTCTTCTACCCACAGAGTTGTATCCATAGTGCTTTGACTAGTTCTGCTCCACAAGAGGTGGCTTTGTCAGTTGCCCCTCAGGTTTTAGAGTCAGTCCATGCGATGCATGATTTGCCTGTCCTCTGTGTCTAAAGTGGCACTGTCATCGGTACCTTCAAAGCCTTTTAAATCTTAACAAATGGTATCATGAGTTGGCTTTTCATTTTCTAAGAGATGTATTGCAGTAAAACATGAGATAATTGTCCAGGTCTTTGAGCCTTCACTGCCTTTCTTATGCTGTATTTAAAGTCTATAAACCTATCCCTCACTTCATTTGTCTGTCTAATCAGGAGCTGCGGAGAAAAGCTCTAAGCACGGGGCCGAGGACCGGACCCAGAGCATCATCATGGTCCTAAAGGATCGCATGAAGATTAGAGAAAGGAACAAGCCTGAGATCTTTGAGCAAATCCAAGAAGTGTTTGCCCTGGATAAAACAACACATGGCACACACATGAAGCAGATCAAGCAGAGCGTCCTTGATGGAACCTCAAAATGGTCAGCAAAGATAAGCATCACAGGTAATTTTTTTTTTTTACATGGATCAAACCAGTTTTACCACAGAAACAGATACTGCAATAGTGTTGTTCTTTAGTTATGATGAACACAAAGATTGTGTTGAATTTCAGGATAATCTTTATTTAAATATTTCTCGGTCTATTATCTTTAGTGGTATGTGCCCAGGGCCTTCAGGCTAAAGATAAAACAGGCTCCAGTGACCCTTACGTAACTGTCCAAGTCGGGAAGACGAAGAAAAGGACCAAAACCATTTACGGCAACCTCAATCCTGTCTGGGAGGAGAACTTTCATTTGTAAGTATAGAAGAAAGCTGTTAACAAGTTTTAATTTCTACTTTTTGTTTTATGTCAGTGTAATGGAGGCGGTTTAGATTTGATTAATGATCTTAAAACCTCTCATTTAATCCTCCCAAATGTTATTACACTTCATCTCTAGAAATGTATGTAGTACTAAGTATTATCACTTGATTCTCTCTGCCATCATGTTTTGTTTCCCTGCATTCCAGCTGCGAACTAATTATGTTTTCGGATACTTTCTGTCTCCACCTCATCCAGTGAATGCCACAACTCTTCCGACCGTATCAAGGTTCGTGTGTGGGACGAAGATGACGACATCAAGTCTCGCGTGAAGCAGAGGTTCAAGCGTGAGAGTGATGACTTCCTGGGTCAAACCATCATCGAAGTGCGCACTCTGAGCGGGGAGATGGACGTCTGGTACAACCTGGGTGGGTATTCATAGACAACACAAAGACATGGATGAGAGAAGCTGCTAATCACACAGAGATAAGAGGAAACATATCATTGTAGTGCTCATCTTTGGCAGGTAGGGTAGATTTCATCAAACTAAGGAGGTGTGTTTGTCTTACTTTTGTGTGACAGACAAGAGAACGGATAAGTCTGCTGTGTCAGGAGCCATCCGGATGCACATAAGTGTGGAGATCAAGGGAGAGGAGACAGTGGCTCCTTATCATGTCCAATACACCTGTCTGCATGAGGTCAGCCTGACTAAACACATAAAGGGAAATATCACCACATTATTTACATAAAGTTTTGAACCATTAGTAATTGTTAAGATAATAGACCACCTGGATATAGGATGGACGGTACAATGCCACACATAAGTGTCATTTATCCTACAATCTACACACAATTAAGAGTTCTCTAATATATTTCATATGTCCTTCATATCACTAACACACCAAGTGCTACATCTAGAACTAGTAATGACATCATAAAATATATATTTGTGTGTACCTTTGTGTGTTTAGCATCTGTTCCAGTACACCACAGAGGAACAAAATGGTGGCGTTGTAAAGATTCCTGATGCCAAAGGAGATGACGCTTGGAAGGTCTACTTCGAGGAAACTGCCCAGGAGATTGTGGATGAGTTTGCAATGAGATACGGAGTAGAGTCCATCTACCAGGCTATGACGTCAGTATTGCAACTTTTACCCTGAATGTCAGACTTTACGATTATTGGAATGGTTCAGCAAATCTTAAATGAAAAGCTTTAGAGTTATTCCTCTTGCTATTAAATGGCTTTATGAATCAAAATGTTAAATACTGACTGTATATTTGATTTATTCATGAATACATGAGTCAACGAATGCAAGAAATTAATCAAATGTTCTCATTGTCATTTCTACCCAACAGCCACTTTGCCTGCTTGTCATCTAAGTACATGTGCCCTGGAGTTCCAGCTGTAATGAGCACCCTGCTTGCCAATATTAATGCTTACTATGCCCACACCACCCAGTCCTCCAACAATGTCTCCGCTTCAGACAGATTTGCTGCATCAAACTTCGGCGTGAGTCCCTGAAAAATGACTCCAAGAATTATGTGATGACTGAAAAACACCAATACTGCTCTTAAAGCGTCTCAGAAATGTCTAGGCTTGATCCCTCTGGGGCAGTAGATGAGAGCTGAACGTCTCTTGCTTACTTTCTCAGAGTTTCAAGTGGGTTTGACTGATAAAGTGGTGATAAATGATTTTGTCCGCTCTGTTGTGTTTCTGATCTCTGTTTTAATTTTATTACCTTTGTAGAAGGAGAGGTTTGTCAAGCTACTGGATCAGCTGCACAACTCCCTGAGGATCGACCTGTCAATGTATCGGGTAATTACTGCTGATTCAAATTTACATACAGCTTAAACTGTCTCATGAGTGCTGTAGATTTTCTCTCTCCTGCTGGCTTCTTCTGCATAAGCTATTTTTGTCTGCACATGTGCAGGGTCCTTCCTTTCATCTGTTTTGGGACTGTGATTAAAACAGGGTGAAATGTTTTTGAGGCTGTTGTAGTTTCTCATGTTTCAATGTGTTTGTTTACTTCAGAATAACTTCCCTGCTAGCAGTCCTGAAAGATTACAAGACCTCAAGTCTACTGTTGACCTGCTGACCAGCATCACGTTCTTCAGGATGAAGGTTAGAGTGAATATTAGAAAGATTCCTTTCCTTTTTTCCCCCTTTCTTTTTCTTTTTCTTTTTCTTTTTCTTTTTCTTTTTCTTTTTCTTTTTCTTTTCTTTTCTTTTCTTTTCTTTTCTTTTCTTTTCTTTTCTTTTCTTTTCTTTTCTTTTCTTTTCTTTTCTTTTCTTTTCTTTTCTTTTCTT
>JAVQJG010072519.1:0-17599 GCA_036024015.1 Craterocephalus amniculus | reverse complement strand
TCAGGTTGATACTTTAAGTGTGAAAGTGCTCTTCAAAGAGACAGGCCTTGAGTTTGCTCTTAAAGGTAGAGACACACTCTGAGGATTGGACCGAGTTTGGTAGCTCATTCCACCATCGTGGGCCAACAGAGGAGAAGACTCTGGATGCTGATCTCATGCCGGGTTGTGTAGGAACCACCAGGCGTTTTTCAGTGGCAGAGCGTAGCTGACGAGAGGGAGCGTAGCTCTGGATGAAGGAGTGAAGGTAGGCAGGAGCGGTGTGCGTTAGTGAATGGTAAGCCAGAAGCAGAGCTTTGAATTTGATGCTGCTGCAACTGGAAGCCAGTGCAGACAAGTCAGCAGGGGAGTGACATGAGCTCTCTTGGGTTGGTTGAAGATCAGACATGCTGCTGCATTCTGGATCATCTGCAGAGGTTTGACAGAGGATGCAGGAAGACCAGCCAGCAGAGAGTTACAGTAGTCGATGCGGGACAGGAGCAGGGCCTGGACCAGAAGCTGTGCCGTATGTTCTGTCAGGAAGGGTCTGATTCTCCTGATGTTGTAAAGAACAAAACGACATGACCGGGCTACAGAGTTAACCTGGTCCTTGAAGGACATCTGGCTGTCCAGCATGACGCCAAGGTTCCTGGCAGAGGTTGTGGGTACAAGCGTGATGCACACTTATCTGAGGAGGCAAGGAGTTACTGGCAGGACAGACAATTAGCTCAGTTTTAGACAGATTGAGCTGAAGGTGACGATCCTTCATCCATGCCGAGATATCAGCGAGGCAAGCAGATATCCGCAGCGAGACGGTGGTGTCGACTGGAGGGAAGGAAAGGAGGAGCTGAGTGTCGTCAGCATAGCAGTGGTAGGAGAAGCCATGAGAGCTGATGATCTCGCCTAATGATCTGGTGGATAAGGAGAAGAGGAGAGGGCCAAGGACCAACCCCTGTGGTACACCCGTTGCCAGTTCCTGCAATTTGGACGTTTGTCCTTGCCATGAGACTCTGAATGATCTCTCTGCGAGGTACGATGTGAACCATGAGAGGACGGGCCCTGTGATGCCAAGTTTGGAGAGTGTGGAGAGTGTGGAGAGGAGGATGCGTTGGTTGACCGTGTCGAAAGCAGCAGACAGGTCGAGCAGCATGAGGACAGAGGAGAGACCAGTGGATCTGGCACTGGATTAAACTCATTCAGGCTTAAAACATAGACCAGTGTTTCTGTTCCCCACACAATAGAGTGCTGTATTTTACTCATAGTGATACCCATCTGAGGAGAGAATTTATCCAGTCCATTACAGACTGAATGAGAAGCTTAACCCCTTATGTTGCATCATAAGATTTAACAACTGAACATACTACACATAAACAATAATGATATTAACAAAAGATAAGCCAGAAAGATCAAATAGACATAAATCCTAAAAAACAAAGATGTTTGACATTGTATGAGTCACTAGTGTTGTTGATGCCCTTTGAGGCACACAGTTTAAACTCCAGTAGCCTATTTGAGATTAATATATTCATGATATGCCACAGGGGGTCTTTTAGTGCCAATTTACACAATAACACAGAGGGAGCTCCTGTAGGGGAGGCGAAGCGGGTGGGGGCATGGCCTTTCCAGAACAGCTCTGCTGCCATCCATCCTCACCTAGCACACAGTTCTTTTCCTCATGTCACTATTGAATTTTCTTAAAGAAAGATGACTTGTGGAGATGACCCCTACAGATTATAGTCAGAAATCTGCAGGGAGGTGGACTCTTGATTGGACCCAAGGCAGTAAAGAGGGCCAGTTGTACACCAAAAACTTGACCACAGAGCATCCTGGCATCAAAAACGAATTGGCATTCTCATCTTTCAGCGGTTTAATCAATGAAAGCCACTACACAACTCAAAACAAGGAAACCGTTTCTTCACATGCACAGATGGATTAAGGTCATTTAACCAAACTTCTGTCATTGTTGTGTTATAAATATACAGGAAGGGAATCAGTGTCTGAGTCTGTTACAGTGCATGAATATACCCATGCCCCCACCAGCTACTTTTCTCTTTTCTTTACCACAGACAACCTGTTACAGGAACATATAAAACAGCTGAGAAACAACAGATCCCTTTGATTCTGTGCCTTTTTTTTCTTAACTAGCTTCTTCTAATATTTCACAGTCAAAACCAGGAAGTACTGATCAGCCAAAGCTTGTCTCTGCCAGTTTAACTCGATCATCATCAAGGATATAAAACTCATAAAGCTCAGGGGTCACATATGGAATAATTCAATCTCAAGTATACATCACCAGGAAAAGAATAGTATAATAAACTATACATGATAAAATCGGAATTTACCTTTTGTTTTAGCCTAAAGAGTAATATGTCATCAAAATGTTTGCATTTAATGAACTATCCCTTTAAAGATGCACATGATTTTTACAACCTGAAATTTCTCAAGAAAAACTGTAATTTCAACATTATTTTGCTTCAGTTTATTATTTATACATCTTATTCACTTATTTTTATTTTATTTTTGTAAGTCTATATCTATATTTAAGGGACACCTTGTTACTTTTGGCCACTAGGTGCGCTACATCTGCAACTTTCCACATGCCACACCACACTGTTGCAAAATTAAACAGTCTCCACCGTTTTCATCTTCTTACTTCATTCAATCATGACAAACTTTCGATTGAAGAGGAGGAAAGAGCAGAACAATGCAGGGCACTCTGTGTTTATGGAGGAGGAGCTGTAAAGCAAACGCTGCAGGTCACATGGTCCCATTAGAGACGGATCTGCTGCTGCATGTAAATCAGTGTCTACGTTTACATGCAGCCAATAACCCTTTCATAACCAGAATATGAGCAAGAACCCAGTTGCGCACGGTCATGTAAACCAGACATCCGAATATTTATTTTAGTTTGTCACCTAGGATATAAGAAGAAGCAGCGCACCTTTAAGTGATTACATTTTCCGTGCATCGCAGTTTGGGTCAGGATATACCAATTGATTGTAACTGTCATGTATACAGGAGTAACTCTGTCTGCAGGCGCATGTAAACAGGGAATTCTAAACATTTCAGAAACCGGACTATTGACCTTAACCCAAATGTTGATGGCTTGCAAACATAGTCAGTGTCTGGTATCTGAAGAGGGCAGCCCCCTCCAAGCATGTCAAGCACTGTACGTTGACCCGAGAAATCATCCGCTATTACTCACATTAGACTTATATTTGGGTCAAAAGTTAACAGTATCCCTTGAAAAAAATATTTATTTAATACTGATAAAAAACTTTAATTTTTTTACTTCTGACATTTTATTTATGGTATTTTATTTATAAAATATATAAAGATTATTTTTCTTTGTATCTTATTTGTTTTATTTATTTACTAATTTGATCTATTTAATATATTTACACATTAACATTGTTCCTCATTAAATGTGCATTAAAAAATACAAATTATATTTAGCAAATTCATCCCCCCTCTTGGGGGCCAGTCTTTGCACCAAGACCATATATCTGACAGCCCTGTCAAACACACAGGGGTATGTTTGGCATATACCTCTGCATGTCAAACATAGTAATTACGTATTTAAGTTGTTAATTACTTGGGCTTGTATATTGAACATATATCCAAATAATTTGCATTTATTTGGATAAATGTTGGCTGAATTTTGAGAAATGAAACTGTGATTTTAGCTTCAGTGTTCATGCATCACCACAGTCCAGTCTAGCATCATGTTAACATAGTCTGTGCTTGTCAGCAGGAACTTGCAGCACTAACAATTCCTGCACCTTGTGAAACATGTTTAGGTGATAATGATGTTTCTTAAAGGAAGAAGGGAGCAAATACACATTCTTTTAGAAGGGAAGGACCCTTTTGTGTTTGGCAGCAAGACAAACCTAACAGAAAACATACCAGTGAGTGTTCCCACACTGAGTAAACAAATGCTTCTTCCTCAGCAGGTCCGGATAACTCCACAATGAGTAGAAACTCTATGGATGTCAACAATCACTTTTCAGAGGAACTTGACTGAATCATAAAGATAAATTATGTTTGTCATTGTCTGTGATTTTAAAACAAGACTAGGAACAGACCACAGCAGCAGGTAAGGAGTGCTTGGGAAGCACTCAATAAGCAAGGTCGATGTGACGTTCAGCAAATCTATCTTCCAAAGAGATTCAGGCAGTGCAGCAGGAAAAGATGCCATTCCTCCCTGGATACATAAGAGAGCTCCCTTAATGTCTTCAAGACTTTATATCATATCTGCAGAGGAAGAGAAGATGGCTGACTTCCCCAGTGCCCTCACTCTCATTCTCTAAAGCAGTGGTTCCCAGCTTGGGCTCTGAGACCCCCTTAGTAGATTCCCAAAGAGCACAGGGAACCCTGATCCTTTGACCAGAGAATCAGTGAGTTGAAGGTGTGCAATCAAGTTTTTGTAAAATCATCTCAACATTTTGTTTACATGGAACTGGCATTTTGGAAGCCTGAAAATTCAAACATATTACAGTGGATCCCAACACGAATATATATACAATTATATACAATATAATATACAATATATATACAACTATATACAATTTTTCCACACATGAATCCTTTATAAGGCCACAACTTGAACATTCATCAGTTTTTGTCCATGTACAGGGGTTCAGTGAGGTCAGTGAGCAGATGGAGCATTTCATGTCTATCCTGGTAACCCCTCCATTTTCTCTGCAACATTGAATTAATAAAACACGTCTGAGATACATCACAGAGCAATGATGTGTACCTGTTTTCTTTTTGAAAAGTTATAGTATATGTTGTTAATCTAACTTTGGCTTTATCGAAGAACAGGACTCAGCCAGAATAGAGTATTTATGGTGAGAATCTTGCTAATTAAAACATAAAACATAGCATGGTTACAGCACATGGTGGGGGAGGGGGGTTGGATGAAGGGGATCCTTGAGGAGAACAGATTGGGAACCATTGCTCTAAAAGACTATTAGCAGCTTATGGAAACTAAAGGGCCGTTCCTGCTTTGCAAGATCTTTGCTCAGCATCTGTATCAGTCATCATAGTTTCAGAGCTGATTCCTCAAAGGCAACGAGACCTACTAAAAAAACTTTTAGAACTAATATGCAAACAGTAGGCTTTCTGGACATGTTGAATGCCCAGAAAAATTAGGAAAGATCCTCCCACTCTGAATGGAAAAGTAAAGTCCAGGAAGTTCATCCTGTCTGTTTGTTGTCCTCTTTGACCTTTGATGTCTGAGCAGTTTCTCTCACGATAAGCTATATTGGATGATGATTTGATGGCCCATGAGGACTCTGGCCTACAGGTGATGGTCAATCCTCTGTATAAGCCTCCAAAGCTGTTTGGAATTGCAGTTTTATATAGAGTAAAGTGCTCTACCAATCTGCAACAAAAAGAGAGCAGGGGAAAAAGACTGTGGAGTATTTTACAGATGGTAATCCCCTTGGTGAAAGGAGGGTTTATCCAGTCCATAAAAGGTTGAAAGAGAAGCTTAGTCCTTTATGGTGCAGCATGTGATTTAACAGCTGACCTTTCTGTAAATTAAAAAGAGGGAAAAAAGGTAAGTCAGACAGGTCACAGAGGCACCATTATTGAAATACAACTGTACACATCAAACAAGCACCCGTTAGTCACTGTTATAACTGTTGTTCCTTTGAGCCTTGTGGTTTGATATTGTTAGCCAACATCACCACTACCCACATGTAAAGTTTTCCTCAAGTCTAAAAGAGTCTTAAGTAAGGTAAAGGCTCTTCAGCTCTCTTTGGATGCAAATTAGTAACATTCAGCTCAGGTTTCACAGCTGCACATTTAACATTCATTCACTTAGATAGAATTTGTTCCAGAGAAATTCCGATTAATCAAGATGTCTTTGGCTGTCATGTGTTTCTGCTTGCAGAGTAGTAGCTACAGAAAACAAAACAAGAAAGAAAGGCATTTTATTATTATCAATTTAATTTAATCTTTATTCCAGACACATCGATCCACACAAAAAAACAAAAACAAAGCATCATTTTAAAAGATTATAACAACGTCCATAGGAACAGACATTTATTCCAGTGCTTCAGTGAGGTAGCCTATACCTTGGGTCACTTAGTTTCAGGTCAGAAATAAATCATAATAACATTCTGTGAGTCCCTCAATCAACACATGGAGCAGCATACCACAAATATGCCGTTATATTCATTTCCTTTAATAAAATAGTTTATAAATCCATACCAATTAAGATATTCATGCTCATTTTGATAACTTTCATATGGACTGTAAACAATCAAAATCAGAAAACCTTCTCATCATATTCCACTTTGATAGCAATACCCCAAACTACATTTAGCCTAACCACCACTAATAAGGCTGTCATCTTTTTCTTTTTTTTTAAATATCGCTACTCCACATGGTACTCTACCACGCATTATCCCTATACTCAGATCAGTGGCTGCCTGCTCCATAAAAAGCACTATTAACACAATTAAGTTGTGTTTGTTAATAACTAAAGTATGTACAACTTATGCATCATATTGTGTTAGAATAAGACACCTGGGATTTATTTGTTCATTTTAAAATATCTAAGAAGAGACTTTATACGTCTGTTTTATTTTAATGAGGGAACACAAGTACATTTCACCCTGTTACATATACATGAACGATTCAGGTAATTCATAAGTTAGGATTGATAATAAAAACAAATAATTGAGTAACACTGCAATTCAATTCACCTTAGAATCCCCAGCAAAATGATGTAGAGCAAACAAAGTGGCAACAAAATGGCCTTTATGTTTGATTAATTATTATGTAATAACTGAATAGGATTATAGTGAATATATTATAAAAAGTATAATATGGAATAGATACGTGCAAAATATATGATATAACGAAGGAATAACATAAGAGCGGAACATAAGAAAAACTTTACTCCGATCTTTTAGTGTGAGAACCCGGAAATACACCTGGAACTTGGTGCGTCGCTGTTTATCTTCCCCCGCGTTCCAAGATGAAGGAAACAAACATGGCTCTCCCCGTGAGTGTGGGAGATCTGCTGCAGGCGGACCTGAAGGAGGACGCAGCGTACCAGGATGAAGGCCTGTGTGTTGTCGGTATTTTTGGTAAAAGCAACATGCAGCCGGGACCCCTGAAGGAGTCTCTCATCAACACGTTGGCGGACAAACATATCTTCTCGCTGTTCGGCGAGCCCGAGGGCGGCGGCACGGCGGACAGCCTCATCCAGGCTTTCTACCACCAGGAGAACCGGGTTCTGTACCTGCTGCTCTCCTCCGTCTGCGACAGCCGGCAGCTGCTGCGGGCCTGCCACTCTCTCAGCGCCGGTACCAGCCACTCCGACGCACACGACTTCTGGAAAGGCCTGGACCGCCAGCACTGCCTCCACATGCTCTACATGTTCTCCGTGTGCCACGTCCTCCTGCTCGTGCACCCCAACCAGACCTTCGACGTGACCTACGACCGGCTGTTCCGAGCCCTGGACGCCCTGCGGCAGAAGGCCCTGCCTCTGATCCGGGCTGCTATCAAAGACTGCCCGGTGTCCAAAGAGTGGAAGCTGAACTGCAGGCCCTGCCCTCCGCGGCTGCTCTTTGTCTTCCAGATCAACGGCACTCTGAAGGTCTGCTTCCCAGTATTAAACGATTTAAAAGAGGAAAAGTATCCAACAACCTTTCTAGAGCTTAGTGCATTCATAGACAACTTAACAGGTAAATGATGAACTAATGGTAAACATTTGAGTAAGGGGCACTTAAAGATTTAGTCAAACGTTTGAACAGGACTGGAAAATGCAAACACAATGATAACTAATAAAACCTATCTGTAGGTGGTATGGATTCTTTCCATGGCTCAGAACATTTAAAGTAAGTGATCTTACAAAAAGCGACTTAGATTTTTCTCCTGGATCATCTTCACCTGACAGACTCAGTCAGGACCTCGAAAAAGACCCTAAAAAAAGCAAACTAGTATTCTGTTTTCTCCTTCTCACATGGATCTTAATTGTTAACAGCAAATTCTTAACTTGTTTTAATTAACTACCGTAAAACTTCTCTGTATATTAAAGAGTGTCACCTTAAAGTGAGCAAACTTGAGGCTTCATCATTTTATGTGTTGTATGAGATAGGTAATAGTTGAATAATGGATGTTGGATCAGTTTAACTCTTGTTTTTGCTACTAAATCTTTCTTTAGCAGAAACCAAAATAAGGCCACAAGTTCAACTCATAGGTTAGTTCTTGGTTTGCATTTAAATCGATATTTCAGAAGTCAAGATGGGGTTGCTCAAATGCTTGAATTGAGACACATCTGCCTAAATATTCTTAATCCAGCTGTTTTTTAGGATAAGCCGGAAAGATAAAAAAAGGCAGAATTGCAACTGTAAAACAACAGGATCACAGTTAGATTAAGAGATTAAGATCCTTTATTGATCCCACAGTGGGGAAATTTCACTGTTCCAGTTGCTTAAAAAACCCACAGTTAAGAAAAAGGCATTAAATAATATACAAAAATAGCACATAAAGACACAACAAGACCAGTTTGTACAATAAATAGTAAAATAATAGCAACAGAAAAGAAAAAAAACAGTATTTATATACACAGCCTCACCCAGTTTGATGTACAGTGGGGAGGTGTTATTGCATAGGTGAATATGGATAAAAAAGCAGATAGGAAATTACAGTTTAAATAAGTGAGTGAAATGAGAAAAAAGAGCATAAAGTGCATAACTGGGACCTGAGCAAACATCAGTGAACATCTGTCCTATTGAGATGTGAAAACTGAAAAATGTTTGTTACAGTTACGGTGTTTAGGAGCGGCATTAAACAGTCTGATGGTGTTTGGCATGAAGGACCTGCAGAAACGTTTCTTTCTACACCTGGAAGTTATCAAGCAGTTGTGACTCAAAACATGTCGGCTTTGATTTTGAGCCAGTAGATCACCACATGAATGCAAAGAGCTGTGGAGAGTTTTATTTTTCAGCAGTCTGCAGTAGTGGCGAGGACAATATGCCAACCTCCTAGTGTGTTACAGAAATGTGATATTAAAGTAGATGACACCTCTTCTGTTTATTATCTAAAAGGTTCCTGCTAACAGCCTGGAGTCTGGAGGAAACCCTGATAAACCCAAGAAGCACTCTCCCAGGAGGCGGCTGCAGCACGCCCTGGAGGACCAGATATATCGCATCTTTCGTAAAAGCAGAGTTCTGACAAACCAAAGCAGCAACTGCTTGTTCACCGTTCCCGCCAACCAGGCCTTTGTCTACGTGATTCCAGCAGCAGAGGAGGACCCGGTGGGCTCCTTGCTCGGCCAGCTGCGCTCCAACTGCATCCGATCTGATCAGGACTCCACGGTGCCGCTGTCGGGACCGAGGCGGTACCAGCAGATGCGCCGTTCGACTCGGCCAGCCAGCTGCAGCGGGGACTCCAGCAGCTGGTGTGCTGGCAGCCAACTGGTGGACTGCAGCCTGAAGGAGTTCCTCTGGCAGCACGTAGACCTGGTGCTGACCAAGAAAGGCTTTGATGACAGCGTCGGCCGCAACCCGCAGCCTTCGCACTTTGAGCTGCCGACCTACACCAAATGGGTCCAGGTCGCATCAAGACTCCACCAAGTCCTGATCAGCAGCACGGATGAAGAAATGGCTGAGTTGGCTACTAAAGTTCAGAACCAGCTGAAGGTTCTGGAGGGTTTCCTTGATGCAGACACAAAGTTCTCTGAGAACCGGTGCCAGAAAGCGTTGCCTGTGGCGCACAGTGCCTACCAGTCTAACCTCCCTCACAACTACACCACCACCGTGCACAAGAACCAGCTGGCACAGGCACTGCGGGTGTACAGCCAGCACGCCCGCGGCGTGGCCTTCCAACGCTACGCGCTGCAGCTTCACGAGGACTGCTACAAGTTCTGGAGCAACGGCCACCAGCTGTGTGAGGAGCGGAGTCTGACGGATCAGCACTGCGTTCACAAGTTCCACCTCCTCCCTCAGCCCGGTGAGCGCCTCCGTCCCTCATCCCCTCTGCTCAGGAAACCTGAAGCATGTTTGGTTCTTATAAAGTGTCTTATTTTCTCTGATTCCTGCAGGGGAGAAGCCAGACATGGATCACACCCCACCCATTCTGAACCACAACAGCAGGGGGCGCTCCACCAGCTCATGCAACTGTGGCAGGAAGCAGGCTCCTCGTGAGGATCCGTTCGACATCCAGGCTGCGAATTACGACTTCTACCAGGTCAGTGATAAAACCTCTCCTCTCCGCCGGCTGCAGCCTGGACTTCTCTCAGAGCTTTTTCCTGGCGCCTGATGGTAAACTGTGATGCTGCAGCTGCTCAAGCCTTCCTTCTTCACACCGTCTGACTGTGTTACACATGTTCTGTAACGCTGTTCCTCCTGAACAGATGCTGGAGGAGAAATGCTGCGGGAAGCTGGAGAGAATCGAGTTTCCGGTGTTCCAGCCCAGCACTCCTGACCCGGCGCCGGCCTCAGACCAGGCCCAGCCGCTCCCGGGGGAGGGCCCTGGGGAGGGCTCTGGGGAGGCGGAGCGGTTGAAGGAGCCCAGCACGGCGCAGAGCCACACCCCCGGGGACACCAGCCTCAGCCTCGCTCTCAGTCTGGGCCAGTCCACCGACAGCCTGGGGCCCTACGGGGACGGAGACGGATCTGAAACCCAGGTTCAGCAGAAGAGGCCGAGTCTTATCGATCGACAGCCTTCCACTGTGGAGTATCTTCCTGGTATGGTGCACTCAGGTTGCCCCAAAGGACTCCTCCCCAAGTTTTCCAGCTGGTCGCTGGTCAAACTGGGCCCTGCTAAGTTGTACAACTGCCACACCGGCCTGGAACAGCCGGGCTTCCTCCCGGGCTCGTCCTTTCTGCTGCCCTGGGACTTAGTGATTCGGTCTAGATCAGAGGAGGATGCGGGACTGACGGAGCCTTTGGATGGAAGCGCGTCCTCGTGGCCAGCGCCCAATAAGAGCCTCATCGGAAAGCGAGGGAGCACCGGCGGGCTTGGCAGAGGCCGTAGGAGGGATGACGTGGCGCGGGTCTTTGTGGGGTTTGAGTATGAAGACAGCCGGGGGAAACGCTTCATTAGCTGTGGGCCTGATAAAATAGTGAAGGTTCTGGGGCCAGGGGGCGCTAAAGACCCCGCTACCAGGGTGCTAAACACCGACATGCCTCTGTACATCCCGTCGCCATCACAGGGTCGAGGCCTGAAGCCACACTTTGCCCAACTGTCTCGGCTTTTTATTGTTGTGCCCGACGCACCGCTGGAGGTAACTCTGAACCCACAGGTAAGATTTCAGTTATTTTTACCAAGTTTTTTTATTTTTCTGTTATTTTCACTTTAACAAAATTCATTACAGCCAATCTGGCCCCATCAGGTCATTTCTGGCTGCTGGTTTACAACAGTTAACAACTATCACTTGAGTAAATATCTGTTAGAGAAAACATTTGACAACCTTCTCTTTACATTTTATTTAGTGGGTTTTTTTTAGTTTTTTTTTTTTTTTAGAAGAAATTTCTCACAGGATTCTGTTCCACAATGTTTGCAGGTGCAGCCTGGTCCTCCTCCCTGTCCGGTCTTCCATCCAGAGCAGACGGAGGTGGTGCTGCCTCCGGACGGCTTCTGGGTGCTGCGGTTCCCTTATTCCTTCGCGACAGAGCGCGGCCCCTGTTACCCCCCCAAAGAGAATCAGCCCCTTAACAACTACAAAGTGCTGCGAGGCATCCTGAGAGCCTCCACAGCTAACCCCCCACCACAGTAAGCACCTTGTTGGATCCAGTCTGATGCTGGAGGAAGAGTGAGTCATGACCCAGATTTTAGACGATCTGACGACTGAAAGGAGAAAAAAAGTTTTTTATGTCCTGCAGCCTCCAAAAGAGAAATTCAGCCCTGTTGCTTTATTTCTTTTTCTGAGCATTACATGGTTGTTTTATGGAGATTCAGACTGCAGGGCTGCGGTTTGTCCACAGTCCCGATGGAGAAGGCAGATTCAAGTTTACTCATTGATTATCATTGAAAATGATCATTTTCATGGTTTAATGGGTTGAAACTCCTACTTCAAGTTCTTTGACTTTTTAAAAAAGCTGTAGTAATGACAGCGTGGAATGCTCCTTTAATGAGGTCCAGCGATGTGAATGGATGATTGCCAGAGTGACTCGGCTCAGGTTGTGATTCCTCCATGGGACCGTTTCATCCCTCACATGCGGCTCCCGCTCAGCTGCACTTACAGCGGAACTGTGATCTGGAAATGTATTGAACAGGTAATATTCGAGGAAATGTCTGTTTACAGGTGAAGACAAGTACAGGAATTTAAGACGTGCACACTTCTGATACATCAGCACTTTTTGTGGCGCATCTGTGGAAAGATGAAGATGAATTACACAATGCCGGAAGATCCTTTCCCTTCTGGGAAGGTTTCTGGAGGAAACTATTGGGCGAGAGGACTTTAATGTGTGACCAGCATTAACACACTGATGATGAGCGGAGGAAAGTTAAGGATGAGATGGAGGGTTACCATGGAAACAAGTTGTTGGACCAACAACAAATATTGTCCCTCCTATAATGATGATGTGTGTGTGTGTGTGTGTGTGTTGACCTCAAAGTCAGGATGTCAGTCATGTGTTTGAACATATCTGTATTTGCTTCATGTACAGTTTATAACAGATCTGACTGCAGCTGTAAATTAACAGTCCTGCAGATGTTTTGTTGTTCTGTAAATTAAACCAAAATTTTCATTCTGTCATGTTTCTTTTTTTTTTGTTACTGAAGTGAACTAAGTCTTAAAAAATCTGGGTTTCCATTTATCTTCCTATTCAATGAGACAAACGGCAGCTGAAGAAACTCATTTTTCAGGCGGGTTGTAACTTCGGTGCTGTACAGCCACCAGATGGAGCCAGTCGTCTCAGTGATCTCTGCATCGTTGCTCTATCTGATCTTTTTCCTCCTGTATTCATTGCTGCGCCCTGCTGGTCTTATTCAGTCTGCTTCCAATATCTGCAGTCCACAGATTTGAGGTAGCATGAAAGATGCAAGCTTTTTATTGACACATTTTATACACATGAATTTGCACTCCAGACATTCTTGGGTCCACCTGTTAAGATGCTGAACACAAATATGTAATCAGCCAATTATATTACAGCAAGCGATTACATTTAGTTGTGAAAATACAGTCAAGTTGTTGGATATTAAACTGAGTTTTACAATGAAGAAGAAAGTACATTTAAGAGACTGAAGGCAGAATGGTTGGTCTTAGTATTTCAGAAACCTCGGATTTTCACACACAAGTAAATAAGTTCAATTATACAGCAACTATCAAGATAAGGGGACTGGGCAGACTGGTTGATGATAGAAAGGCAACAGAAACTCACCTCAGCTGATTCCAACCAGCTGAACAGGTGTATCTAATGAAGTGACAACTAAAGAAATGTGGACACATCAGTTATTTAAAACAGGACTTTGAAAAATGGTTTTTTTGTGGTTTTCTCTACATAGAATAAGCAGCGAGTTGTGGAGCCTCATCTAAACTCTTGTAGCTTCCACAGCTCCTCTCATGTAATCAGCTTAGGGAAAAAAACTGTGAAAAGTAGGATTCATTATACACCAACAGCCTTCATCTGTGTTAAAGTGAATGCGTTGTGCTTCTGCGAATTTTGCCAAGACACTAACCCCCTCAGGAATGTGGATAATAAGAACGAAGTTAATAACAAAGCCCAGCAGATTTAAAGTCAATAAGTTCTCATGGTCCTTTAACCGTGATGTCACAGTTAAATCTGATGACTGGTTCATGTGTGATGCTTTCACAGATACAACTGGTATGTCTATTTTTAGTAGCATGTAAACACAACTTTTAAACTTCTTATATATTCATGTTGGTCTCGATGCTTCAGTCACTTTTACAGCTTACACATGACATGACAGTGATGCCCACATTACATTTTACACGGACACCAAACCCCTCCGGCACTTCACATCAGCTGACTTTACTCTGACCCTCTTTTATCACCAAACACTTCACTTCAGTCCCATCAGTGTGATTGCTGAGTGACTCCCCGTATGAGGAGCCCGCATGAGGCTTTGTTTAGACCACAGATGCATGAAGACAGCTGGAAACTAACTCCTTGTTTGGCTGGAAGACTGACTTACAGCCATTCCACTGGTGGAAAGCTATGTGGGTGCTGATGGCAATGTTTGAAAATTATTAGACCGCCGTCTCCACAGCAAACTGATTCAACCTTGGTTTGTCTGGAATTGAGGAAAAGAAGAAGCAACATCTTAATGAAAGTCTCAGATCAGCAGAGAAGTAGCGATGGGATACATCTGTACCCCCAATGCTGTATTTTGAACAGGGCTGGGCGATTCATCAAGAAATAAGAATAATTGACTTTACCATGCACTTCAAACATTTTCTCGGGTTTGCAGTGCCTCAGCCCTTCCCCCCACACCAGAAGTTCACGGTATTTTTTTGAAATCACCAGTAGATACAGTCTAGTGAGCAATCACCTATGTCTGGACTTTAGCTCTGCATAGAGAAATGATGTCCTCTATGAGATGCAGAGGACAACTTCAACCCACAAACTCTTGTTAAGAAACCACGGACACAAAGGGACTTATTCTCGCAGTGGATCCTGAATGACGAGGATCTGAATGGGCAGAGGTGACAAGGGTTGTGTATCGCTATGCAAGCTATGAAGCCATTCATATGGTGTTGTTAGTTGTCTAACTGTTGTCTAGTTTTCTTATGTGGTCTTGCCTGTAGAACAACAGGCACAGTGAAGTCAGTGACAGCAGAGAAAAAATGTCAGAAACAGACTTTAGCCAGTACCCTGAGTATGAGCAGCCTATGTCCTCTCCACCTCCAACCGTGAGAATTACATTCTTTTAAAAGAAAGAATTGCGCTTGTACAATGAAAATAACAGAATTTTCATTCTGATTTTTTTTTCTTTCTGAGCAGATCAGAATGATAATTCATTTATTGTCATTGTACAAGCACAATGAAAAACAAAAAGAATCAAATTCTTCCGGTGCATGGTAAAGATATACCAATATAATAACTAAATGAAACATGCACACATTCAATTCCCATTCTGCAGTTTTAGCAAATGTTTGTGCAATTATATCATTGGTATGCATTATGCGTGTCCCGTCTGTGTCCACTGAATGCTATTATGGCCCTGGCACAAAAACTGTTTTCCAGCCTGTTTGTCTTTGCTTTTATTGTCCTGAAGCAGCAGATGGCTGTTCAGAGTGGTCTGGGTGCGATGCATCCTTCCGGGTCATGTGTTCTCCTGAGACAGTGAGGACGAAACAGACCGTCCAGAGAAGGCAGGGGGCAGCTCATGATCATCCCGGCTGCAGTGATGACCCTCTGGAGCACTTCCTCGTCTCCAGCCGTGCTGCTGGAGAAAAATGCACACATACAGCAGAGACACATGTTCTCAAAGGAGCAGCAGTAAAAAGGCACTAACACACTGCCTGAGGTTCCTTAGTGTCCCAAAGAAATACCGTCTCTGCTCTGCCTGCAGTGCATACGCCCCATCAGGTGTTCCTCTATGTCCACTCCTGGGAATTCTGACACCCCCAGAGATGAGTCTCACCACAGTAGCGAATGTAGCTGGAGTGGGTGGGATGCAGTCGAACGCGTGCAGAATAAAGACAAAATGCCTGAGGCTGAGGAGATGGTGTGGTCAGACAGAAAGTCTTTGATCCAGAGGAAGGTGGATTACTACAGGCCCGATGGTGGTGAAAGCTGAGCTGAGGTACACAAAGAGCAGCCGCACATACAGTAGTTTCCCTGCTGCTCCAGGTGGGACTGAGCAGACTGGGAGCTGTGGACATGGCATCCTCAGTGGATCTGCTAGCAAACTGATGGGTTTAATCCTGCCAGGAGTTTTAAAATGATGTGTCCTGACAGCTTATGGAAGCACTTCAAAATACTGAGTGTTATTGGGTGGTAAGGTTCAGGCAGCAAAACACAAACTAATGAAACCACTGAGGTCCAATAATAACTGAAGCATTAGGGTAACCAAGCCAGCTTCAACTTAACATTTATTTAAAAAGAATGTTTTCAGCCTAATCTTGGAGATACAGAGGGTGTCTGGGAGCTAGTTCCACAAATAATGGGTCTGATAACTGAAACTTCTGCCTCCCGGTATATTTTAAAAATTTCTTATAGCCACAAGTGATCCAGCCGTCTGACAGCCAAGTGCTCTGTTGGGGAAATATGAAACTATGAGATCTGAGAGATACATGCTGTCATAGTACAAAACCATCACAGCAGAAACTGAAAGACTGACCTACTTTTACTGATGCTTTTATCTATTTTTAAGATTTACATGTTGTGTTAGGTTCTATAATTACAGAATACAAACAAGAAAGGCTTCAGTAACTTTCAGGCACAGCTTCATACAGCTTGTAGCTCCTTCTAGTTTGACTTTCATTCAGTCCTACAACCTTTTATTTGCAGTAGCACCAAGAGTGCTCCAATGGAGTCCATAATGTCCTTCAGACAAATACTGAAAGCAGTAAATCTGGGTTGGTGTGTAAAGCAACAACAACCACCAAAAGGAGTTAAACAAGCCAAAGTATTCATGGTTGTTGTTCCCACCTGTAAGCAGGTGGAGGAGGAGGGAGAATAAAAAAACCAACCCACAATCAGGGTTTACAGCTCGGCTTTGTCTCTCATCTTTGTTCTACCTGAAACGCCACTGTGGCCAAAGTTCAGAGCTCACAACTCGGAACAATAACAGAAAGAAGAAACTGAACTACAAGTTCTCAGGAAGCTTCATTTTCCAGGTTGTTTGTGACCCTGAAACATCCGAGACTGTTCAACACAACACTACAACTGGATGTGAGTAGAATTCAGATTTAACAATAAATCAATGATTGTTAAATATCTTCACAAATATTCACAAGTGCTTGCAATGGTTTACTAAGAGGTTTACTTTTAACTTTGTGAAACATTAAAGATTGGTATTATGATCATTTATACTGTAAAAAAGTTCAGGGACGTTTGAAGTGAGATTCTTTCTGATTTTAGTGTTTTTATCAACTGGAAAAGCCATATGCACTCACACTTGTGTTTAATTGCTGCTTTTCCATTAAATTTAAGTTTTTGTTAGGATATGACTCCATAACTAGTGCTTGTCAATATGAAATGATGTGCAACATCTGAAATATGGGTTGATATAACATGTCACGTTAATTATATGACACGTTTCAGTAGATAAAGCCACACTTTGTGTCACCAAGTCATGGAATAGTTTTAACATTTGTCTTTTAAAAGAAAATCCAGCCTTCACAATGTATTTATATTTAACTGAAAGTTTCCTTGATGTAAAATTGTTTTATTTATTACTTGGATATTTTCTCCACTATTGTTAGTTTTACAGTCACAGTTATGTTAAATCTGTTCCTTGTCCTTGAAAAGAAACATGTTTTGTAGACGTTTGGAACTGTTCGTATCCGTCTCCAAAACATTATATGATTATTTTTCTTCAGGTTGCCTTGTCCCTGTTTTTTCTTAGTGGTGCAGTTCCTGTTACCTTTCCTATTTAGATGTGTGTATATGTGGAAAGCATTATGAATTCATTTCTGCATTGCCCAATGGACTATCATGAGAGAGAGAGAGAGAGAGAAAGAAAGAAA
>JAVQJG010072510.1:0-31855 GCA_036024015.1 Craterocephalus amniculus | reverse complement strand
CAACTTCTAAGACTTTAGTTCGGATACGAAGATGAAAGCCAGAAAGAGTTGATAGCCATTATGAGTCAACCTATGAGTTGGTTTCCTTACATCGGCTATTTTGTTATCAATTGGCTAGTATATATGTATATATGAATGTGTGACAATCAGATTACTTGGACTGATTGTCAGTGAAGCGCCTTAAGATGACTTTGTTATGAATTGGCGCTATACAAATAAAGTTGAATTGAATTGAACCTCTTTTCCCCAAAACACTAAACATGAAAATCAGATCGGATTCTCCTCATAGATGACTGGAAAACTGATCGTTATCTTCAGGTGTGACCAACCTACAAGTCAAAGATCCTCTACACAAACGCGATGACTCACTAAAAGCTAAAAGCATGACTCTCTTAAGATCTTTCAAACTTTATCTTTGGACATTTTCTGCTCGTTTAGTAGTTAATTCAATTGTCTATGTAAAAATAATTTCAGATGAACTTTAAAAGACATAAAAATAAACTAAGGCACTTTCTAAAATGTTCAAAAAGTGGACAAAAAAAACAGGGTTTTTTGTTTGTTATCTATTGAAAACTGATCACTCAGCCTACTGGATGTGAAATAATAGTTTAGACATCCATACCTGTAAACATGAAAACATTACTCCAAACAAACAGACAACTAAATTGCATAATAATAATAATAATAATCTTTTTTCCAAAGCTTTTTCCAAAGTAGAAAGCATGGTAGAGATAACTATACATAAAGTGGAAATACGAAAATTTTACACCTACTGGACTCATTTTATAATATTTAAAAGAAATAAATAAGGATGTACTGGCAACCTACCAGCTGTACTCTACCTCTTTCAACAACAAGAAAACAGGATTTCGGCATCAACAAGCTGATTACGGAGCTGCTTGCTGAAAATTCAGGGTGGCTATTCTGGCTTTTCGGTTGTTTGCATGTTTCTATAATTTCCTGCACCTGCTCCGTTTCCCTGGAAACAAAGAAACGAGAGGTGGCTAAAGACTGGATGTACATCATGGTCGGAGAGTCGGGACGGGCTTCACACCCGGTAGTTTGTCAGATGGACGGCTGTCCGGGGAAACGGGGGGAGACGGAACAAATAGACTCAGGAGCTGCTGTGCATCTCGTGCATCGTGTGATGCAGATAAAGGCCGTGGCGTGTGGAGGCTTTTCCAAACCATCCTTTCGCTGTGATTGGTCGGGGACCGGTGTCTGCAGTCACCTCATCTGACACAGCCACCATCTTGTCAGACAGAATGACTGCGGCGTCTGAATCTCCTCACTTTGTCTCTTCTGTCAGTGCTATCTCCCGGGAAGTTTGCCCCTAAACAAGTTTTCACCACCGTCTGATTCCCACTAGAGACATTATCTCCCAACGATCGGAGCTCCTGGTGAGGAGAAGGAAAGGCTTTCATGAACTCTGCTGAGTATGTTTCAACCTTAAACAGGCGGCGGCTCCTGGCGCTCGCTCGGCCCAAACTGTCCGTCTGAAAGGCGGAAAACTTCTCATGCCGATCGCTGCGAGGTGACAAAACGGCTTTATATAGGTTCAAATCAATTTACCGGGAAGGAAAGGTTTCTTAGTGAAGGGTCATGTGAGTCAGGGGATGACTGCTGCATTATACATACGCTGACCTTTATGGGCGAGCAGAGAGCCAGCACCTCTCAGACTAGCGTGTGTGTGTGCGTGTGTGTGTGTGTGTGTGTGTGTGTGTGTGCTGCACAATGAAACAGATATTCATTCAGCTTCAGGATTAGCAAACAATGTTGCGTATTCTCCCGGCCCGCGCTGCGCTCTGACAGCGATTAGGACGTGTGAGCACACACACAGAGCCACAGCTGCCAGAATGCAAATCAGAGGTGTGACGACTTGTTTTATGATTTCATGGACTGACTTATAGACACGCGGCTGACAGCAGGGTGAAATAAAGCCGCGATAAAAGCTCCAGCAGTCCATCGTTTAGCTGCTTCTCCGCCGCGTTGTTGATCATTTGGACCTGAGGAGGGGTTTTTTCTCAGTTTTCGCTGCCGTTACTGACACACTGGATCCCTGACAAAGGTTGAGCTTTCCTGAGAGAAACATTGATGAATTCTGATGTATGATGCAGAAAAAACAAACACAGCTGGCGTAGCAACATGCCGAGCAAATAAAAAGGTGTTTTAAAATTTGGTCCGTCCTGCGAACAAATGAAGGTGTGAATGTTGACGAGTTAATCATCTCCATCTGTTTGGCACTCATAAACAGAGGGATCTGGACTGATGTCGGGCCGTTCCTGACAGCAGAGTCAGGGAATTGTTTTTATGTCTTCACTGGGGATGGATTCAAACAAAAATCGTAGCAGAAGATAAGAGAAAAAAGTCTCGGTGGTGTGAGAAACGGCAGATAAGCATCTGTCATGGTCACCGTTTCTGTGCCATAGCTGACATCACAACATCTGGAGCTGTGGCCCCTGTCCTAATGGCACCATTATAAACCATCAAATGCAGCTCAAACTACGCAGTTTGAGCTTTAAGAAGTGGCGTACAACTCCTTCTGGCTGTTTCTCTGTAGTGCAGCGACTTTGAGCCCACTTACAGAAATCTAATCATTATCTGATTTCTGGATCTGTATCAGTGGTCATGTAAACAGCTGAATCTGATATCCTCGATCAGATGACTGCCGTTATCAGGTTCTCCCCGATGCCATGTCTCCGTGCACACAGACCTAATTTATTTCATTGTTTAGCATCTGGGCGTGTGCAAAGATCTGCCACCCTGCATGCAGACAGACCAGCCAGTCAAAGATTGGAATATTTCATCTGTAGATTAAAGAAAAACTGCATGCCATTTCATTCATTAGATCCTCGTCAGAAGGATGAAGATGCGTTTTATTTACAAGATTTCTCCTTCTTCGTTTAAACTCAGATGTAACAGGTGCAACATTTTAATGTCATTTCCTTCCATGATGAGACTCAAAAATAAAGTCCAGTGCCTAAAAAGAAACTGAGGGCCCCCACACAGGTATGGAGCTTTCACCACAGCTTCTGATTTTATTACCACACGCCTGTTTGACTGTAAAACTTAAACAAATGAAGAAGCGGATGTCTCGTCCTGGAACGGCTGACTGTTTACAAAGACTGCTCCAATCAAAACACTAAACATCTCAACGCACGGGGCTGATTCGGTCCATTTGAATCAACATGCCAGGGTCTTGTCGGTTTAATTTACCACAACAAAACAACAACACCGTGGCACAAGCGTGGCCCCGCGTGCTCAGCAGACAGCCGCATTTAAACATGCGCTTTACGCCCTAAATGGCTGAGTGGATGCACAGGTCAGCACGATGCCGAATCTGTGAAGAAGCCCAGAGATGCCTTCCATATGTTAATGTCCTGAGCGCTTCATCACATCCAGGGCGGGTAGGTCTTCTGAGGGCCGTTACGATCCGGGTGAAACTGATGTGGCCCCTGAGCAGATGGTGTAACCTTTTGCGTGCCAGCAATTTTTATATTTCGAACAATGAAGGCAAAAAAAAAAAGTGGCACAGTTCAAACACACACACTTTGCCTGAAAGACACGTGGAGAATTCCTGCATTCATACTACCAAAATCTGCAGGGAAGGGGGGAAGGAGGAGCAAGGGGGGTATGGGTCACAATTAGAATGGAAAGTGGGCAACAAAGCGAGAGGCTAACATCTGTCTCGGTGGGATAACGTAAGCTGGCCAGCCTGACATCACCTCACACTGCACACAGCTCAATCTGCTCCCAAAAACTTCAGAGAAATTTTGATTTTTAGAAAACTTTAAACAAGTTGTCTCAGTGCAGCAAAGAGTTATTCTGCCCCACATTCTCAGATAAATGTCTCATCCCTGTTGTGGTTGGCTTTCATGTTTCCTGCTGGCTGCAGGTTGGCCCTGGGCCCCTCTTTGTCTGCCTCTGATCCTTGGAAGTGGCATGGAAGCATTTCCATGATCGCATTATGTAGTTTAAAGTAGCATCCAACTTTCTGACCATAAAAACAAGTGTTTCTTATCGGTTTAATGGCACACTGACATGCGTCACGTACATTACTGGGACTGTGGTATCAGAGAGAACCCGCTAAGAACCTTTTTATTCTCCAGGCACTTTACAACACATCACAGCTAAAAAGACATTATTGGAGGAAGCAAGCAACGATAAAGAAATGAAGTAAGAGACGAAAAGATGAGACGAGAGTCAACATCTGACTGATATTCAACTGGCTTAGAGCTCTGAGAAGGAGAGATGGATGATGGGAAGCACTTCCTGTAACACCAGTAGCTACAGTTATGTCTGATTGCTGTCAGTATCAGTATTATCCAGGTTTTTCTTCTTATAGGTGCTCCTGATTGTCAACTTTGTTTTATTACAAAAACTGTTAAAGAATAACCCAATTATGAAGGGGGGGGGGGGTGCTTATATACAGTCTGTAAGAATAACAGACATATAATGGTAAAAATGTTCATAGAAATTACGTTAAAATGCCAAACAGAAAATGCTAACCCACAGGAGTGCCTGGACGGTGGCCGTTTGTGGCCAAAATTCTTCCAAACATGTTGGAATTGTGAGTGGATCCAGTGGCCTCAGGGCTTATACAGGTAACTGCTTTAACATCATCTACATGTTTGGTGTCTTCTACGCTCCTTTTAAGCCCAAATGTTGCTCTAGTCCCATCAAACACAGCTGGTGCTGCAGTTTTAAAGTTTCACACACAGAGCTGTTTGTCCATCCAGAGCCACCGTAGTAAAAATGGTGACACAAATATGGCAGCTGCTATCTGGACCCATGAAAAGTAGATATAACTGGTTCATTCTAAGAGAGTTAAATAAAGTAAATAGTTATTTTCAGCTAGATTTAATGATATATGAACTTTTTTTTTAATCATTGACCCGCTTCTATCTTTGGTCCACGGTGCACCTTTAAGCCTCCTCGGCAAAGCAGCTTTGCTCCTCACAACCAGGCAGCAAGACCATCTTCCCACTGTCACACTGCTGAACAAGACAAGCTAAAACAAGTTTGCAGGCTCTGAAGAGGCTTCTTTCTTTAATCTTTCTGGAAGTGTCGCCCTCCCCGGCCCCCCCATGTGACTTGCTACTTCCTGAGGGTTACAGAAATGACTGGGTTTCAGTGTGTGTGAAGCTCTTTGCAACTAAAAACAGAACGACACAGGTCAGACACTCTTTAACCATAATGCTGCTTCAGTCAGTGAAGGAGCTACACTGTGTACGCTTATCCGCCCGTTCATCACACACACACACACACACTGACACAGTACATTATGGCAAGATAACCACAAGATGGGTTAGTGGCCACAGCAGTAATAAGTGTGGGAACTGGTCATTTAAGTCAGAAATGAGAGCGTGTGCAGCGTTTCTGTTCTGCCTTCTGAAACAGCTCTGAGCTGGTTGTGAGTTTCTGTGTCGTTTTATTCACCTTTTCATTTATTCATCCTGAATCTGGGCTGCTGCTGCCTGAAACAACTGCAACCTGCACCCCATACGTGTCACACTAACAGCTCTCACCTTCATAGAGGATTAACAACTGACAAACTCTGAATTTGCTCAACTCTGTTGGCTTAAACTTTCCATCACATCCCTGCAGTAAATGTCATAATGGCCGGTATTGACTTTTTTTTTGTCATCAGATCCTTTGAAATGAAGATGGCGGTGGATGAATACATGAAAATAAATAAATTCACAGGCTCCAAAGAGGCTTTTTCCTTTTATTGCCCTCCTCTTTAAGTGTTGCGCTCCTCTCCCCCGTCCTCATCACCAATTTTATCCCCCCCCCCCTTTAATCAATTTCATTTCTCTCCCGTCGACCAGCAAAATGCAGCAGTTCTGGTGCGGTTGCCGCAGCAACCCGCAGTTGCCAGGCAACGCACAACTCTCCATCATCCATTCCAAAAGTCTGACAGATGGAGGAGGAGAATGCCAAGGCAAGAGTGAGAGAAAGAGAGAAAAGGAGGGAAGAACAGAGAGGAGAATGAAAACTTGAGGACAGACGATGCAACACAAATCAGCTCCTCAATGAATTCTGTCCTCATGAAAAGCAGAGTTTTTAAACCGTCGGAGGCGAAGATGGAAGCGCTCCCGCTCCAGGGTAGAGCAGCCGGAGTATTCCTCCCGCTCCGATAACTTTCCATCTATCGCAGGAACGCGCGGCGCTAAAGCAGCTAAATCGACCCTCATTGTATTCTTCTCCGAGGCGTAACATGTCTTAATGTCCTCTGGAGGCTGTTTGACAGGCGAGGAGCAGAAAACTAAAAGATGCCTCTCAGTATGTTTGAGTCCCACCTTAGGAATAAACATGAGACCAGCCTTCAGAGACCTGAGTGCTCCGGCAGGTTCATTAACTAAACACAAGCTGGAGAAATCTTTTAAGAGCTTTCAAAACTATTTTAACTAACTAAAACTAGAATTTTGAAATCAAGTCAGAAGAAAACTGGAAGCCCATGCAGTGGTAAAGCTGAGCGTAGCTGTTGGATATTAAGGTTGTTGGTCTTTACATCTTGTTACACATTTAAAAGCAACACTGAAGAGCCAAGTTAGATTTTTGATTCATGTGTCATGGCTGGAGTCTCTGTGAAAAGCTGCGTGACAGCTTGAAAATAAAACAATCCATCTAAACTTTTTCTCTTTTTTTCCTCTGACTGTTCCAACAGGCCGGACGACAGCCTTGAAATTACATCATGGTAACAGAAAGTACACAAGGTTGCAGCTGTAATTTGGCTCTGCGCTGCACAAAGTGATTTGGAAGAGAGCTCAGTCGAACAGCTGACACGGGCGACAGGGACTCCTGAGAAAGCGTTTGGAACGGTGCTCAGCCAGTCGAGGGTGGACATTTTTATTTGCCGAGCCGCTGCAGCTTTCAGACGGGTGCTGATGAAAGCTCTGAGGCCGAAACAGAAGCGGTGCGAGTGAAAACGGACGCCACGGGAGCCGAGCAGGGTGATGAAGCTCGGCACAGTCGCCTTGCAGAAAATGCAAATCACAGCTTGTGTTGAAGCAACAAGGTGCCAGGACATTAATAAAGTGGAATCATTGCTGGGCAAAACCAAATTTTTTGTTGTGGCTGAAGTGGTGGTCAGAACGGCGGCTATATTTAGAGCTAACAGACCGTCTCTTACATAATGGTCATCCTGCCTGACCCTGCTTTGTGCAGCCCATGGACTTCACCTCTAAAACAGCCTCGCAAAAGATCTGGCTCTCCACATGATGCAAACAGGTGGCCCCTCTTTTCCTGCCTTCTCCTCGGCTTTGCAGACTAAAATAAGGCCACTCGTTTATTTTCGGGGCATTTCAGAGCAGGCTTCTGTTCATCAATGTTCAAGAACCACTTCTATTTCCCTGATGCTGTTTGGTAGTGAAGCACCTGGTCCCGGTCTGTCTGAAACGCTCCATTTTAATTATTTTAAGACTTCCCTCCTGAAGGCCTGGTCTGCTCTGATGGGTGAGGAGCAGAAAAGATGGCAGTCTTGTAAAAATGTCATTAACCACCTCATCATCATTTTTCAGCAACAAGGGCTGTGTGTATAATCTAGTTTTCATAAGAAAGCAAAAAATGTGAGGAATCAGAATCAAGATGTGGGTCACCTTCTCTGAAAAAATTTGAAATTAACATTTTTATCGCCACCCAGATACAAAAATAAAAAAACAAGTATTTTTAGCCAACATATCTATGAGTTTGTAAAGTAATGTCTGATAAGCAACCATGAAAAAGGAGAAGCTAAAAAAGTGAACTGGATTAGATTTACAGATGGTCAAGCAGATAAGGGCCAATTTACACAAGGGCTGTTCACTTCTAGAAAGACGCACGAGTTTCAGGACAAATGTCATCAAATATGTCCTCCTTCTTATAAGAGCACGGCCCACCTTGGATATCTGCATTATTCAAGATGCTGTCCAAACATAGCAGCCAAAACCCATGTTTGTGCTTCTTACTCCAAACTGTGGCCTTTTGGGTCAAACACTCTATAAACACATGGACTTTCTGCACATTTTGAACATGAGATCGAGTCCGTGTGGCAAATGGTTCTCAGGCTACAGCTTCATAAAGCAATCTCAGAAATGCAAATTTACTCCCCAGATAACAAAAGACTGAAATTCAACAATGATTTCAGGTTTATTTGGGTCAGATTGTTCTATGTAAACCAGCAGGACATTGACATGTGGCTTATATTTGGTGTGGGAGAAACATTTCACCTTCATATCAGCAAACAGCTTGGCAGGTAACATTAGTTCTGACAAATGCAAAAAGCCCTTCCCTTCCTCCATGCTTTCAGCGGCACAGACACTACATCGTCTGCTGGCGGGGGCAAGGCGACTGCACTTGATGCTTGGGGAGTTTCTCCTGAAGAAACTGAGCTCCACACCTGCAGAAGATGAAGCTGTAATAATGCCGTAATAATCGCACCTGTCTGTTTCAAGTGAACAAAGCTCATCAGGACAGCAGCCACTCTGTAACATTCTCATTGTGCCATTATCGATCTTTGAACAAGATTTCTATTTCTATTTACCATAAATGTTCATGTTCAGCCTTTCATCTCTGAGATTTTGAAATGTGTGACTGTTTTCAAAAAGCTTGGCTGAATTTGGGCCTAATTTCATGCTTTGACCTGGAAGTGAACGATTGCAGCTGTGTCGCTCTGCAGCGCCACCTTTCCCGATAAGTGTGATAAAAAGCATAAAACAAAGATGATGCTCGCCACACGTTATCAATAATGTTTGGTGAAGATTAAATTTAAAAATGTTTTAATAAAAAACACCAAAACACCATATTCCACTGATTGACACCTCTATCGACCAATCACAGCTCAGAGAATAAACAGAATGAAGGGATTATGCCCAAATTCACCACAGAAACACTAATTATGTTTAAAAAAAAGTCCTACACCTTACACACTGTGGAAGCATTTAGTCTTTTTCTGAACAAACACCACATTTGTGATTCATTTCAAACTAATTCACAGTCATAGGAGAACGCAGCAGCAGCAGTTTTTTCTGTTTTGACCAGAAAACATCAAAAGTAAGACATGCTAAATGGACTTCTGAAGTGGTTTCTAGCTGCCAGCTCGCAGTGTTTTCGTTGCACGGTGATGAGACACGTCTGCTTTCATATGACACCTTTTAGTGTGGTTTGCTGGAAGTGAAGGAACTAGCAGAAGCTCTGAAGAGAACTGCTTATGGGCTGCTTATGTTTTTGCTACATGCCCATATAATTCTGTTTCATTTGGATGGAGATAGCTGGTAGTCTGTTAACTGAGATTGGGTTTGGGAGGCTACATGCTAGGATTGGTGCTTCCTGTGGTTTACAAAAAAAATGTTCATGCTTCATGGACTTCATTCATAAGGAAGAGCTTGAGTAAAGGGAGAAAACCTGGACAACAGATGATGCATCTAAGGGTACGCACTCACAAACGCAGGTATTTTCCCTCCTCTGTCCCCTCCAGCTACATACTTTAAATTTGCTTTAAATCACTGGATGGAAACAGAGCTGGTGTCCTATGTGGAAGCAAAGAACTTCCTCTACTTAGAACTTTGCAGACTTTTTACATGAAGCATGAGTGGGGAAAACCCCAAAAGCACAATATGACCTTTTTAAAATGTTCTATTTAAAGTTTGATTTGCCTGATGCTCCTACTTGCCCGACTCCGTCCCCCTCAGCCTGCATACTCGGCTGCATGGCAGGATCAATGCTCTCTGACCAAGTCTCCATCCTGGAGCACGAACATGTCAGCAGCACTGCAGCATCTTCCTTCTGACCTTGGTTGTCATGACAATCAACAAGGCTCTGTGAGCTTCAAGGATGAGCACAGTTGCAAGCGCTAAAAAAAAATAAAGAAGCAGCAAACTCGCAGCTCTGCCACAACAGTCGATTAAAAGCAGCTTCTTATTCAGTGGCTAACGTACTGGGCTTAATCCGAGTCGTTGTTGGTGCTCCGGTAAGCTAAATCGTATGTACGTCTCAGCGATGCGGGTCAAACTGCTTCATAATGCAGCACGAACAAAAAGAGAGCGCTTTTAAGTTGTGTGCCAGGAGAAGTTGGCAGCTCTCCTCAGATTTACACCAGACCAAGTGATGTTCCAGAAAATGAACTTGGAGGGCATCCTAGACTGTGAAATATTAAGGACTTTGTTTGCTGTTTTCTTTTTTTATTCTTTCAAGCTGACAGAAGCAGTCCGTGTCAGCGGATGGGGTCGGGTGTGCTGCCGTCCCGGTGTTATGGAAGTTGCAGCCTTGGCTGCAGCGTTTCCAAAGAATCAAGAGGCGTGGCAATAATAGAAAGAGATGCATTACTAAAGCATGAATGAGTTGCTCTTTTTCATGCAGGATCTTTTATTTCGGGATGTTATGCACAAAAAAACCCTTGAACTGTCAAGTTTGAGCATGTCTGTGTTGTTTAAATACAGCAGCTGGAAAACCAGACAACACATGTGAGGGTTTGTTCGTTGGTTCTTTTTCTGATGTGATAATCTGACGAGTTTTTGTGCGCTGAAATCTGCTGCGCAGCTCCACCATCACACGGTGCTGCATCTGGACGTGTTTGAACAGCTATCTTTTGTTACCAACACATGCAAAGCCACACATTTGCCATTCAAATGACTACAAGACAAAGTCACTGCCGTAGCGTCCTATTTAAAACGATGCAGTTTTATCATGCTCAGAATCTCAGGGATAACTTAAAGAACTCTGTGTGGTCAAACGCCTACATACACCTAAAATACTGCATAAAATAGTCTCAAAATAGTTTATTAACAATTCCAAAAGTTTGTCCATGAAATACATGAGAGAGGACTTTTTCTTTTTAATTTGGCTTTTTAAGTGACTTCATTTAGCTTTTCAAATAGTGCTTATTTTTCGTTCATATCCTTGTTTATTTTATTTTATTTATTTTGTTACTGTACTTCCTTGTTTTTATTTTCCCATTTTTACATTTTGTGCATGTATTTTATTAATCAGATGTTTTTACCAGTGGTGCCCTGACCAAGTAGGCAGCAAAACTAACAACAACTAGATTACTGATGCAACCCAGAAAAATTGTGATAAAAATAGGAGATAAGAATATAGAAAGAAATATCTTGCATCAATACAGTTGGCATGGCATCCAACTATGGAATGCACTTCACTGGTTTCTTTGTTGAACTGATTGTTTTGGTTCCTTCAGTTTATTTGGGCAAGCTTTTCATGAGGATGTGTTACTTATTGTGCTCTATTATTTTGGGCTGTAAGCTTTGGAACTTCTTCCAAAATGAAGCGAAGTGACTGAGGCGCTGCATAACCCTGAGACTCAGACAGCAGGGATGGGTTTTTCTCCAGGTGTGCTGTTCTGTAGATTAACCAATCCTTAAAAATGAAAAGAAGAGCAGCAAGATGATCTAGCTCAGACAGATAAAACAATCATCCGTGACTAGCTGGGAAGAAAAGAAGATTCCAGGATGCTGTAAAGGCTACTCCCTATTTCTGACATTTAATGGCATTTCATCAGTCCACGCCAGCAGCCAGCAGCCAGCATCCAGCAGCCAGCAGCAGGAAACTCCACTAAGCAGATGATATTTTTACATGGACGATCAGTTTACTCGCTATTTCTTCCAAACTGGGCCTGAAATAATGCAGCGTTCATCCTGCGCTTTCTGGGAACTGGCCTTTTGTAATATTCAGAAGACCGCTTCAGTTCTGTGTGATGTGATCCGGCCTTCCAGGAGCCACTTTCTAAGACTCAGCTCATCTTTCAGTTTAACTCTGACCCAGAGCGATGCATGAGCAAAATATAAAGGCTAACAACAGGAGCATCGATCGGGCAAAACAATAAAACCACCCATTGGATGTTGTTTGGATCCTTTTCAGGCCAGCAGAAAAACTCTGACCTGTTGGGGAGGTGTGTAACCAGCATCTGCACACCTACAGACACATGCTGCAGAGAGGAGGTATGAACCGACAGAACTGAACAAAACAGAGACAGAAAGAGAGCCGTGAGTCAGAGGAGAGCAGGAGATAAAGAGAAGGAGGCAGGGACAATTAACACACTCTATCCTTATGGGGGTTGAGACCAGAGAAGAGTAAGTAAACCTAGTGGAAGCCTGCAGGGCGGCTGTGGTCCCCTGGTACGCCACAACGCTGGCGCACAGCCTTTCAGCTCGGAATGGGAACACTCGGAGGAGCCGGCACAGAGGCGCTGCTTCCACCCGGAGAGCTGGAGGAAGCAGGAAGCCCGAGGCTGTGCGCTGAGCGGCTGCCACAAACGCCAAGCTCACAATCACAACAAACAGCTCTGCATGGAGAGCTGATGCTTGGGCTCACTGCAGCGCCTCATTCCGAGGAGGGAAAATCCGCATCTTCACAGGAAAAGCCTCTTTATCCAGAGCGTGCTCTGAGGCGGAGATAAAATGAAAATCTAAGAAACATACGGAGAGGAGCAGAAAGTGGAATCTTTTTATCAATAGTGAGGTGAAATGAAGTTTTTTTTGCCTGGAGACAGGACTCCACAGGCTGCTGCATATGTCCAGAGATGTTAATAGTAATATTAGTCATTGTTATTCTTATTGGAATAATCTAAATGGCCAAATCCTAAAGAGTCCCCAAACAGTGTCAGAAACGTGCACATGTTTTTAGAGAAACTGAAATGTTGCTCGACAGACAACACATCAGGATCGGTTTGCAGAGCAGAGGTTGCTAAATGAAAAAAAATGGGAAGAAAAAGCCAAACAAAAGCATTCTTCCCGACCACATGACAGAAAATATTTAGGAGTTTACATGTTAGTAAGTTCGTGCATGTTTATTCTCCAAGCAGGGCGACGGGTCAGAGGCAGAGATGGCAGAGTGGACCTGACTTCAGATTTGACTTGACTCACAATTTGAGCGTCATGATCAATCCTTTATCTTTTCATTTATTTATCCTTTCTTCCTGACCTGCTCTCTGTCTGAATCATATCCACCGACGTAACACTGAGATAACGTCACAAACACAGACCGTGCATGTTGCTGCTCCAACTTGAAATGAAATGAAAACATTTGGATAGCAACATTTTCTACAAGGGAAAAATGGGCGAGCAACAAACACAGCACGTTATCCAACATAAAGCACAACCAGAGAGGCTCGTCGCTGTAGCATGAAAGCTTCATGTCTGCAGCTATGTTAGCAGCATAGCTTAGAGCTTTTTATTACCTACAAGTTTGAAAAGTTTTAGGAGTATGTTTACAAATCTGAATAAAGTTCAAAGTTACCCCCCAGGTTTTGTCCCGTGGAGACAAGCGGTACTGTTAGCCAAATGCTGATGATAAATTACAATGCAGCTTTCTAAGCTGAGGACAGATTACACATATGTGTTTATCTCTGGTATCCTGAAAGGACTGATTTAACCTGTCTAACATGGATTACAAATGCTGCAACTTACCAATTTTCTGGTTGAAAATTTTGTCAAACGTCAGTTCTTCTCTCTCCTCCAGGTACTTCTGCATCACGCTGCGAATACTGCGGACACAAGCGGGTGGGGAGAGGAAGGAGAGGGTTAGTGTCTATCATCAGCCGCGGCCTCCTCGGGCTCCCGTCCCAGATCCTGACCCGGCTTTGGGACTCTCCCTGCCACCTGTCCCCTGACCCGGTGAAATGCAGCACACATGGAGGGCTGCGGGGGGACCTGGAGGGATACATGCTTCCCTGGGAACAGGTGCTAATGAAAGCTAGAGGGAGAATGAATCAATTAGCTTGCCCCCCTCTTAGGCCCATTAACACTCCATCAGCACCCTGCACACAGAACAGGAAACAAGTGGAAGGCTTCACCTGCAAACACCTCTGCAGACACACACGGAGCATGTGCCGAGCAAACACGGGCTCCTCACAGCCAAACTCTCCAGAAACAGTCTGTTGCCTTCTTATGTTCATTTGCTTTGATCAACAGCACAAAATAAACAAACATTTACCTCCAAAAAAGCAAAAAAACAATGGTTGAGGACAGTTTGTGTTCCTGCTGTGGACATTTCTGGTGACTGGTGTGATGTGGATTTATTTTTATCATGAATTCTGACCCGGAGGCAGATGGCTGAGCTGCAGATGCAGTGGCAGCAGATGTGGACTTTATCACACTTCTGCATCAAACTGAAAGCGTCGCTACCGTCGCAGACAGCACAGGCCTTGATAATGGCCTTATTAACAACTACTCTGTGCCTAATACAGAGTTAAATCATTTATGCAAGTTCAGAAAATGCTGGATGTAATCTGACTTAACTGATGGGTGCCCATACCAGACTACAGCTTGCAAGCTGAGATATGTGTCAACACACTGGAAGCTGTAGATGAAGCAGACTGGTAGATACCGCTGTTCCTACAGATGCTGAATGAGATTGAGGGGGTGACATGATTAACATAACATACCAACAAAGATAAGCAGTTCCTATCAGCAGTTATCTTTTTTTACTTTATCTTTTGGCATGTATATTTGTACATGTCATTTGTCATCTGTCACGCTCACTTGATTTCACAATTAATTATTCATAAAGAGTTATTGTTTCAAAACAAACATGCTGTTTGTTTGTGACGGACGGTTCGCCCGTCTGTAGAGCAGAAAAAAGTTGAGTAGCGGTTCTGCAAAGGTCAAAGCTAGCTAGATGTCCCCCGTGTTTCTAAATCCTCTACTCAGGTTAAAAGAAATGTTCGAAACTACTTTAATAATGTAGTTTAGAGACAGAAGCCTCCATGTCCAGGTAGATGTCCTGTAGCCTTTTCCATCTGGTTTTATTGTTTACAGAACAGAGGAGATTTAGTTAGAATGGGACTTCTGTTGCTTTATGATTGTTTTATGTGGACAGCAAATGGAAGAAATGGATGAAAGACCTAATAAAGGTTAATAAAAGTTGTATTTTTTTTGTGAAATTAATAAACACCAAAGAATCATGATATACAATAGTAATACAATCATTCCTGTGAAATCTGAAGTAAAGCTTGTTGCAGGACACAGGGACAACCGACGTTAACTTTGATGGTGGAGGACTTTACGAAGCTAATCTACATCAGCGCCTGGCTTTTTAAATGACAATGTAAGTGGAGCATGAATGCAACATTTGCACCGCAGCTGCAGAAACAAGAACCTGGGAAGTAAACACTTCCTCTTCAGCTGAGATCTGTTTGCACCACTGAATCATTTGCAGCTGACTCCACCATCATCGGTCTGAAAAAAAATCTCTGCACACAGTAAAAATGTACCGTGTTTTTTTGCCCATTAAAAACACGCAATGTGTGGCAAAAGCTTCCACTCCAGCGTGTCGGTACGGTCGGTGAGGTGAGCTTAGATAACAGAGTCCGCTGCTCAGACAGTCATGGGTCATGACCCTGATAATGACGACAAAATGTTTTTTTTTTTTTTTTCCGCTTGGCTTAACCATTATCTTGCCTCTTTCACCAATCATGGGCATTAATAAGTTTTTCCTGCTTTGTACCGAGTCAACGCTCGGTAGGAAACAGCAGCAGCAGCTTCACACATCAGCATTAGCTTACGGGAGCAGATGACCGCTGCAGAGCTTTAAACAAAGGCGGCTCCTGCTGTGACAGCACAGCCCAAGTGACAGAATGGCTGCCGGCACTCGCTGATAAATAAGGCAATATTATCTACAGGGCTTCGCCGTGATACTGAGACTTTATGAGTGGTGGGCTGTGACATGTAGCGCCGGGGCTGGTGCTTGTTTACTGCGCTACGAGCGGCCCTCGGTCTCACTGACATTAAATCATAATCGACAATGTGTGCAGAGTCTGAGCCCATTAAAGCCGCTCCCATGTACCGTCATCATCCTCCTCCTATAAAACCTGTCCTACGGCCGGGACGCCGTCAGTCTCCCGTCCAACGTTAGCGGAATAATTTACAGCAGGACCGGGGCTCGGCGTGCCCCCACATACAGCTGATGTTGTTACAGCAACAACCACAGTAGATAAAAGATTCCCACCATAAAAGATGGTGTGGTGGTCACATGGGGGGTTGTTTTTATGTGCATTGAACTGATACATTTAGCTCATATCTGATGAGAACTTCAGCGGCTTCGCATATATGTATACATAAAATACATCCAGCAAAACACTTGTGTTACTGGAGGTGCTCAGGAATTTCAGAAAATGAAACAATAGCAGGCAAAGTCAATGATGCCACAAAACCTTGATAGCCTAATCTGAGTGTCTGAAACTAAGATCAGTAACCCCCTCATCAAAAAAAAAGGACACTCAGGTCACATGTTATTTGTAAATGCGCATTTCCTTTATAGGCACCATAGACTGTCATGGTGTAACACAAATACACTAAATTCCTAAAACTAAATATAAATTTTAGGTAATAACTATCTATAATTTCATTTTATGATCTATTTATCTCAATAATAACAGTTAAAGAGCAACACAGCTTATGAAGATGTAAGCGAGGGACCTAATGTATTTTCTTACAATAAGTTATGAAAAACTCTGACTGCCACCTTCCTGCATCAAATATTCATATTATTCATTCATTCTTAAAGGAATATTCATTCTTTATTAAAGGAAAACGAAATTTGTCATGAAATTTGTCGGTGTAAGCATCAAAACTACGATGCGAGACATTTTCTGCATGGCTGTAGTTGGTAGGAAGGGTTTGGTTAAAGGGAATCAGTGCTGTGCTAATTGGCTGAATATATACTTCAATAATTAAAGCTGCAGGTTAATAAGGTGTAAAGTGTTTGTGGTGTCATTACTCTAAGACCGTGTTAAATAAATAAATAATCCCACTTCTTGGATGTGTGATTTCAACCAGTAAAGTAACGCCCTTGGATCCAGACCGACACTATGCTCCCTCTGGATGCTCTGGGGATTTGTTAACTATTTGGACATTTGGATGCAGCTTTCAGATTTTTAATTCTATGTTTGCATATGATGATCCAACCACAGACACAACCCAGGGTCACTTCGTGTCACACCTACACCTGTTCACACACAGTTGCCATGCGAGGTCCTGGCCATGGAAGCTGCTGCTGCCACTGGGAGTGATGCGAGCGTCAACCTCAGCCATGCAACCAGCAGGGAACCCATTGGTCCACCTGAGCCACAGACTCCCACGGTGCTCATATGGGGTCAAAAGGCCATGCAACAAATTTTCTGCATGATATAGAGTTAATCTCATACATAGATTTGTTGAAACAGAAATAAATTCAGGACCTGTTTCAAAACATTGTGTCCCATTTAAAATCCAATTTGGGGTGAAAACAAGACAATTTTATCAATAGCAGCGTTAACATAAACCCCAAGATTTGCGGAAACCAAATTATCACAATAGATATCTGGCGGCGATACTTAAAAAAAAAGTTTTTACGTTCAAATGAGGTGGTTTTTCAAACATATCGATTTAAGAGTATTTTGCAAAAGTATAATGTTAAAATTTTTTCCACTTCACCACACGTGACGTGGCGGGGTCAGGTGACCACTTAAACGTACAGATGATGTGGAATGTATGAACGGAGGAGGAGACAAATGATTAAAAACCTCCATCCTTGACAACAAACACCAGCAAAATGCTCCAAAACATAAAATGTTATGTATCTCCAGATTTTATGAGAACTATAGTTTATGCGCTAAACACCATTCAGGGGAAACATTCAGAGGAGACACATTTTCTCGAAAATTTCAGAAATATCACTTTTATTTTGTGAAAAACTGTAATGGAGACGCAGCTTGTGAGTGTGCATGGAGCAGAGGTAGATAGTGTTCGTTTCAACACCTGTAGAGGCTGATGGTGAACTCTACAACTGACTCAAACTACTGTATGACCCAATCCTAATTTCTCCATCTTTCAGGTAGAACAGGTCCCCTGCTTTTCTTTTGAAAATTAATGAGTAGTGGCCATCTAACCCATCTGAAAGGCTGAAGGCCTAAGGGCCACTTGGTCTCTAAAATAAAAGGGCCACCTCTGTTAAAGGGAGCTGCAGGGACAAGTCAGAGTGTTTAGGATTGGGGATTTACGGCTATTTAGAGGAGAACTGTGCCAGGTGGACTTTGGAGTAGTGTACTGGCACATTTAAAGGGAATATCAGTAGTCAGAGAACAAATGTGAAGCGATTTCTAGGAAACATGCAAATGAGCACTGCTATGATGCAAATATTAGAGGGGTAAGCAGATCAATTAACCTTTAAGCGATCTGGGGTCACAACGCGAGGCTGAATGGTGGAAGGACCGGCAGAAAAAAAGGAAAAGTGCACTGACACATGGTTCGTTCCGTTTTATGTTCTTGTCTTGTGCTCCACGTTTTTGCGTACTTTCCTTGCACTAATTTACAGCACAAGCAAACAGGTTTTCATGCTCTCGTTGAGAGTTTGCATGACAGCAGGCAAATGGAAACCCATTCACAGACAGTCTTAAATACGTCTGTGGCAGTCTTCCAAAGATTTTCCAGGAAATAAGGACATTTGGAAGCTTCTCTTAGCAAGTCATTTTATTCCTGCCTGCAAGTAGCGAGGATCTCTGTGCCAGCAGCAAGCTTTATGGTGACTGCGTGATGGGATGCAGACAGGGTTCCAGGAGAACTATATTACGTCTTTCTGCTGGCTGCACTGCATCTGCTCCAGCATTACCCAGCTTTTAGCACAGTTGAGAGGAGAATGTGCTCACTTTGCCAAAAAAAACATCCAACAGTAAGCCAAAAATCTTCTGCTGCCTCATGGCTGACCTTTTATAAAACGCCCCGCAGCTTTTTTCAGTGATGACAAAGCAGCCCCCTGATGTTGGGAGACCCCTCCAATGTTAACCGACCCAATTACACGGCTCACTAAACCTGCTGCCACACATTTTTCGACGCCTACCTGCGCAGGTTGATTTATTTCAGGCTTGTTTGACATGAACCATCAGCCACCCGGGCTGTTTCCACGCTTATGCCGACATTAGTGACAATGTGGAAGTCACGGCAGAGACGGGTTTCAAAACCTGCTTACGTGTGTGGTCTTACACGAGGAACTGTGAGTGCGGCAGTGAAAGGTCACGGTACAATATGAGGGATTGAACTGATCATCTTACTGGGGGTGGGGATAGGTTAGTTCCAGCTGCATGTCCAGCTTTCATTCACGGTCCACACCGACTCTGCAACCGCATCATGGTGGATATGAATGTCAGGATTACGCATTTTTCTTGATTATTTTCTGAAAAATTATCACAATATTACAGTTATTAAGACTTAATTCCACACTAGAAATGTGCTAAATCACACAAACACTCCTTACAGGGTTTGATTTATTTCTACCTTTTGATGGCAACGCAAAAGCAACAACTAAAAGTAAACAATTAAATGTCCCCTGCTCGGCTAACATTGAATAACTGTGGATTTCTCTCAGAGATGGAAAAGGCGACAGGACCTGATTGGAGTATTTAGAAACAACAACAAAACACTGATATCATTTAACCCGATAACTGTGCATTTGGGATACAAAGCCAACTTGGGATATTTCCTCCTTTCTCTGTAACTCTTTATGTCATGTTTTACAGGCTGGCCATCTGTCCTCCACAATTACACCCTGGTCATTCATCCCCATTATCAAAGAAATCCAACAAGGATGACTTAATCCGTCTGTGTGGACGGAATAAGTCTTCCTCCAACACGCCACTTCTGCAACTCCCATGAAAGGAACACAGTAACACAAGTGATTGGGTCGAAATATCCAATCTAATTCGTCCTAATTTTTTTAAACCCTTCCATTTGGGTCCCAATCTGACCAATCAAAAGGCTGGGGCTTGATTGACACATTGCATCTTGCTGATTGGTCAAAAGAATCTCTACTTCCTGTGTGACTTGGTACTAAAGGCAAAGCGACAGCTCCATGTTTAAATATAGGGCGGATGTTTTGTTGTTTAAAGCCACACAGCAAGAACAAAAAACTGCTGGATTCTCCATCATTCTCCGTCTTCTTTTCATTTATGATGGGAGGTATTGTTCCGCTACAACGTCACACTATTACGTAGCTGATCCAACCATCGCTATCCGGCCAATACACTGCCTACCCGGTAAGGGCACAGTTGGCTGTGAAACCACAACAGAGTTCAGGGTTTACCAAACCAAACCAACCCAACCTGAAGATGCTGAATCTTTGCTCCGCCACACGCTTGTGAACATCTGTTTGTTTTCTCCTATGCAGAGGTCTGGGCGCTCCTCGCTGCTTGGGTGTTTCATCTCTCAGGTGGACCAGTTTCTGCCTCAGTGTGTCGCTGGGTTTGAAAAGCTCCAGGATTGTTGTGTTTGGAGAAGATCCCTTTACGTTTTTAGGTCCAGTTGCCTTTGATTCAAGCTCCTAGCTCACCAAAACTGAGAACCTACACCAGTATGTTGCATGCAACTGCAATATAACTATGACTCGGACAAAATCCTTCATGGAAAGTGATGAAGTTGAGAGATCTTTACGATTAATAATCATGTCATGATGGCCCTTAATACCACGATTATTTGTGAAATCGGGTAAATGTGGCATTCATGGTTGGGGACCATTTCACGCTGCAGGAGGCATGCAGATGAGCAAATACTCAACATAAAGTGCGGAATAGTCACAGATTTAACTCGTGCACTTCTCACACCTGCTTGCTTTGTGTTTAGTTGATATGTGACCCAAGCAACAGTAAAATTTATCACCTCAGCTTATTCATGCACCAGTACCTCTAATGACTGGCTGCTGTCTGTATCAAGTGGATTTCAAGGGTGTGATCAGAGCCAGAAAAAATAAAAAATAAAAAACTCATGCAATTTTCAGTTAAGTAGTCATTTCATATTAACTCGCTGTAGGGCGGAAATGATTTCAATTAGTTTTAGTGTCAGTTTGTAATTGTTCAAGCCCTAAAGGGGCCGAGCTTTTCCACTAAGAAACAGAGGCTGTAAAGAGAAACGATGCTACCCAACAATGGGTGCGAGTGGCTCTATCCATCTTTATTCACATCCACCGACAGATTACAAGAATCATCACTGGTTTTCCTAATTTACCTCCAAATGAAACATACGCCACAGAAATGATGTTTCAGAGCTGAGAAGGCAATTGCAACTTTTCTAATTCAATCATAACATAAAACCTAACAATAGTAACAACGCTAATCATCGGTCATGTGCAGCTGCAGTTTCTAACCTCACAAAACCAGCAAGAAGGTGAGACAAAGTGAGACTAAGGTCTACTCCCCTGGAAAACTGGATTCATGTCCAGAGTGTGTGCAACACGACTTTCAGTGTTTGAACAAGAATTATCTCCTAAGTGGACAAATGGACCCATTAGTTCTTTAGTAGTGAGTCACAGTTTTATCTGAGAGGAGCATGCTGGGAAAACAGAGCAACACAAAAAAAAAGACTTGGTTACATCTGACATAGTGATGCATTGGATCTGTCTAATTTCATTTTTTGCACAGTGGAGACATTGTAAAGAAGCTGTACAGTATACAGACTTAGAAGCCAATAAGACTGGGTGAGCTTTTGTTTTACATTAGAGATGTGACCACAATGTGTATAAAAACCCAACCAGTTTGCTTTCCTTGGGTGGAAATGGATCATTATTACAGGCAAAGCTCATTAGATGAGCGGCACAGCTAGTGCTGGCTAGAACAATAATGATTAGATACGGTTATAGTGTCACAAGAGTCATCATCAGTTACAAAAGGGGATGTGTATGTGACTTTAAAGTATGACGACAGTTTTTTTTTTTTTTGTGGCTGCTTTAATTAGCAGCTGGATGCTACTTAAGCGCCATTTTAGCAATTCTTCAGTCCTTTATGTCCCAACTGTGAGAATTCAGTTTCTCAAGTGGGTACAGTTAGGTTTTTGTTTCTTGGGTTGGCTGTTGTTTATGTTTCTCTTGTCCAGGCAGAGCCACAGAAACCATTTACCGTTTCTGCATCTGCAGGATGAAGGTTCATCTGGCTTTGCAGGAGTTCCCACTCAGGGACATCCTTTTAGGTTTACACACCTCGACAGCTGGAGGGGGCTTCTGATGATGTACTCCGTGCCTCTCCTCCACCTGCTGTCTCATCCCTCCATACATGCTTATTATTGTTATAATTAACTTTCTGCCTCTCCTTGTTCCTTCCCAAAGCAGGTAAGCCTGACCAGAGAAGTGTATGAAGCTTTCTTTTATCACTGCTGGACCGCCTCATTTCAGGCCCTATATCAGATTTAGTCATCTCAAGAAAGTTCCATAATTTCACTGTCCTTTCGGGGATATCCTTTCTGATATCCCAGGAGGCAATCTGACCAGCAATCCGATGAATCAACAACTCCTCATGCAGATTCTCACCTTTTTTTTTTACAAAAACCATCTGAACCTGAAATTCTGCGACCAGCTTTGCAACAGCAGCATAATAAAATGTAGGTCGTCTGTTCGGCTGCTGAAATGGAATGAGCTGCATGGGCTGTCAAACCCTGTCCTGATTGGCTAACAAATCAATTCGATAGACCTGATATTTGTGATGAAATTGTGTGTCTTCTGGCTCAAGATACCTTAAAAACAATCTGTACTTTACCTCCACCCGCAGTGGATCAGACATGAGGGTTGCGCACTGCTAGCTTTCTGGAGGACTGTCTGGGATGGTTTAAATAAAACATAATAAATCTTCTCTGTGTGGGAAGGAAGAGGTGCCAACCTGCTACCATGAATCAGCACTAATTTCAGATCTTGTCTGACATAGAAAGCAAAGCATAATAAATAAAAACCCTATTACTTGTAGCCTTTTTTTATACAAGCAACCACTACATTTTCTTTAAAGCTGCAGGCTGAGGAAAAAGAACTACTTCCTCCATAAAATAAAACCAATCTAAACCTTTTCAGTCCCGTTTTCAAGGTTCTGTCAGCGTTTGTATGTGCACAGTGACTTAATTCTCAAAATTCCTGTTATTTTCAAAACATAAGGTCTTTGATGAAAATGGCGGCGCCCATGCTTTTAATCTTGGCTATGCTAAATTTCCTCATTTTCCCAGTTTGGGATTAATAAAGTACTTCTATTCTATTCTATTCTATTCTATTCTAATGTGCTAGATAATAAGCTGCAACATGGACGACTTCTGAGTGCTTTACTTTGTTTACACCCCGGGTTCATGCCATGGACTGTCTTTTATGTTTTGCAAACAATAAAAACAAACAAACCTGATCTTATATACTGGTAAAGCATGCAGGATTTTGCGGTTTACATGATCACTGAGATAATCTCATTCCAGAAATCAGATTATAATCAGATTTTTGGCATGCATGCCAACAGGCACTTGCGCCAGATTCCCACAGCAAATTTTTAAGCCAGATATTCGTGTGAAATCCAAAAGCTGAGTGGAATGTCGATGTAAAGCTACAGCCAATCAAAGCAAAAGACATAAACAAAAGCAACACAACAACATGGCTTCTCATCAGCTTTGTTTCATATTCATATACTTTTTCTCATCATTTTGATGAATTGTATACAACAACCGGTTAACCTCTCCCCTCTCCCCCCTCCCCTTCTCCTCTGCCTCCACCGTCAAAATCTCACCTCACTGCCAGAGGGCTTTGCCTCGGCCCGCCGAGAATTTGGCAGCGCCGCGCTATCTCCAACTCGCCGCCACCAGCATTCAACTGAAAGCCCCACGGATGCGCGCGGCGCTGCCACAGCTAAAGCACGCATACATAAAAAGTTTGTCAGCTTGCACACCATCTCTAAAGTCCTCTGTCATGCATGTTATTTTCAGGAAGCGGTTTCACAGGTGCCGTCCATGCACATCCTTTCTCCCCTCACCCCTCCTGTGTTCATCCTCTCTGATCTCTTACCATCTATTTCAAATCAGAGTAATTCCTCTGAAGCACTCGAGTGAGATAACAAGTTGTGAGATGATGGTGCACAGGAAGAAAAACAAACATAATGTAACCATTTCATCCACTTAGAACGGACACATTAATGGAATAATGACCCCACTGACATGTTTTAAGTACATTTTCATTTTAATGCGAGTCTATATTTCTTTGCTGACTGATTTTCTCAACAACAGCGTAATGGAGCTGTTTTGAGCTCATCAGCTGATGCTTTTATCCTGACAGCTCCGGCATCATATTGTGGAATAAATAATGGGACCAAAAAGCCTTGTTTATTTCTTTCTCACGCAGATAACACCTATGTTGGATGTGGGTATCACTTTTGCCTCAGGTGATCTTCCTGGTTTCTGCCCATCTGGTGGATGATGTTAATGAGCCAAAATAAGCTGTGGCACTTCTCAGCTAAATTGCTAAAACCTGGATTCACTTCAGGACACGGCTATGATCGGGAAGCAAAGTCTGAGCATCTGCATCAGCACGGGATGTTTCAAGTGAACCACGAAACCTACACATTTAGAAACAAGTGGCTGCGAGGTTTGATCAAAGGACCAGAGTTCAGTTTGCTCTTTCACTGTTATTCTCCATCATCACCAATAAAATCAATGCTGAAGTCGAACAGTCAAATTATCATTTCCAACTTGGGGTATTGTTTGAAGGGTTGGAGGTGTGACACCATTTTATGATTTTACAGAAAAACCTTAAATAAAACTTTAAAATAATGTATGTATCCCTACATTCATATAGGATATAGTATAAAAATGATAATAAATCAAATGAATGGGATCAATGATCTCTTGTGCAGAAATAAGGATGTTACGATTCAGTGCAGTGGAACAGTTAGAACCTATTATTGGAGAGGATTCAACATCTTAAATCTGATGGATGCTTTTAAAATAAGCTGTTTTAAGACCTGATCTGCCCCTTTTGCCACCACAGAAAACTAATGGAGTATTAATACTGAATTCCACCGTCCAGGATGGTAATCAGCACCCAAACCTAGAAAACATGCCTCTAACTTCAGGTTAAAGTCTGTCCAGTTCACAGGCGAAGGAAGTGAAGGAAGTATGACAGAGTTCGCTACAGGAAACTGAAAACCAAAACCTGATAAACTTGGTGGTTTAACTAGTTAATTACATATAGTTACATTGTTTGCATAATAAATTATCTTTTTTTTCATGATTAAGTGGCATAACACTGACCAATCACCAGCAGGAGCAATCTGTTGTTGGACTACAGCTAAACCAACAGATGACATCGTCGTGCATCACCAGCGATAATAACAATAATAATCATGTTATTTCAAACCGTTGATGTCAACACATAATTGTGATCATGGTCTGATACAAAGGCAGCATCGACAGAAGTCTGAGCCTCTTAGAACCAAGTACAGAGAAAGGAGTCAACAAGAGTGTAGAGAAAATTGTAAAAAACCTTTCATAAATGGTGTTCTTCAAGGTAAAGAAGAGCTTTAAAATCCAGAATGTCCTTAAACTATTAGTCTTAGATGACTAGATGCCTCATCTGGCAGTGCTGCATTAACTTCTTAGGGCTCTGCGGCATCTGAGATGGACAATACTATAATGGAAATGCATATTGTGGTCAGACCATTCAGTATTCCATCTTTGTTGGGAGAAATTGATGAACAACTAAAAGGAGCTTCCAGATCTCCATGTATTTTTCAATGCAAACCCCTTCTCTGGACTGGCTGCATGCAGGCTGCACATCTTAAGATGGGACAAAATAACAGCTCAAAGTCTTTAGCACTTGATGTCCTAGAGTGGAAACATTACAAGGAGTTTAAAACTTTATTGTCCCAACTTTTATTTTTATCTGTTGCAGGTCTACAAGGCAAAAATGGGCTTAAAATAAATTACCTAAAAGGTGTTTTGAGGTTTTCACACCTGTTATTTTCAACCGATTTTCTCTAAACTGCAGCTGTAAACAAGCAACGAACATGTTATTAATATAATTTTCAGATGATTATTCAATTTCAGATGTAATGATCTGAGGAATTTCAGCCTAGTCCTCTAACATAGGTGAGCTAACACAGTCATGATTTGAAACTTTTATGCCTGGCTAAAATTTTAGCCTGCAGGGTGCTAACATCCAGAGCTACTAGAGAGACTGCTCTGGGGTGGATGGGTGGCCATGATCGATGGAACGAAACCATTAAGCAGCAACTTTATTCATTTTGTCATTTTAAAACAATGAGAAGTTCCATAATGTTGCATGAAGATAGCAAATGATCTTCAAGTTTCTGCAAGTTCATCTCACTAGCAAGCTGATGTGAAGTGAAACCCACAGCAGTGTGGAGGAAGGAAACACTCATGAGCTAACAAACCATCAGCGATGGTTAGCAGTGACCTTCAGTTAATGTGATTTGAATCAAATGGGATTAATGATGTGAAAATCCTGGTCTCCTTTTGTTGAATTTCAAAGTTGATTACAAGTCAAATATGCATTAGATATAAAACAATAAAAAGCACTTGGACAGGAACCTGCTTGAGTTACAACTGACAGACGTCAGATCAAGAAAATAATCATCTGCCCTCAGCTGTTGTTGCCGAAAACTGTTTGAGGTGTGACTTCATTAAAAACCATGTTTGAGGACTGGAGGAGATAAATAAGGTACAACTGGGGAAGAATGATTTTAAAACCCATCAGACTGTAAACTAAGAGACAAAAAAGCGAAAAAAAGAAGTAATCTGGGCCAGCACATGTAATTAGTTATTACAGAATAACCTTTATCCACTCACGTTCATTACAGTGTGTAATGAACTGTCTGGATGACTGTTTACAGCTGAGCTGTTAGCCAGCAAGTCAGCCCTTTGGTTTAAACATTACATATCCTCAACCTTCATTGATCACCGCTTTGTGGAGCGGCTAATGTTTGTCAGGACCTGCTAGTCAGTTTCTGATGAAGAAATGTCAAGGAGGAGGTGTAGCCTGAAATAAATCTGCGGCAACTGCTGAAAAAGATCTGCTCTACTATTTACACAGCCGTTACCATTTGACAGCCCGAAAAGCGCCATCATATTTACCAACCCCCCCCCCCAAGTGAAAAGCAACTCAATAACAAAAAAATTCAACCACATCCTGCTTGATCCACTTGCACAATGTGCCTAAAAGCGGGTCAAAAGAGAGGCACTTTGAAGCCTCTAACGGAGAGGGGACAAAAGATGTGCAATGATGCACAGACTGTAAAAAGAGAATGAAGTCGAAGAGGTATCATTTCAATCAGAGGGAGAAAAGCTGCATACACTGGTAGTGCACCTGCATCAGCATCACAGATAAGCCTGAGCAGCGTCTGAAAATATGTTGCAAAGGCCACAAAGCAAATGAACCACCTGTCAATCACATAACAGATGCATTATTATATTTTTTGAGCAAAAATAAAAGAAAACATCAACAGTTGGTATTTTAAAGAGAAGGTTAAGCTGCACATGTAGCCCCTCGGGTGTAACAAGTATGCAAATGGGGTGGCTGGATGATTATTTTGTTGGTTTCAAAAATCAAGAGTTGTTGCATGTGTGCAGAAATCTCCTCTGCTCTCATTTCTGGTCAGGATAAAAGCACGCCTCTATCGCCCTATATGGCCGCAAAAGCACCATCTATCTGACAAGAAAACATGCATACATACATACACACACACTGACACAGCACAACACCATGCACCTTGCAAATGAGCTTACCTGGGCTCAGGAAGGATGATTTTCTTACTCGCCCGGGCCGCTGGAGTAGATTTGCTCTTCTCCATCGCCATCAAATAACTGACATCGGCGAGAACTGCTTCTAGGTCCGCCATCTTTCAACCCTGGGACGACCAAATCGATAAAATAACTGGGCTGGAGTGGCTTTTATTATCAGGGAATTAAAAAACTGAGTCCTCCACCAGATATGACTACCATCAAGGGCCGGCTGTGCGGTCAGGTCGGAACAGTGTCGATGTCTGCGGCTGCTCACTTCGCCTCAAACTACCAACGCTGAGACATAAAAAAGGAAATTCATAAGGGAAGACATTGGGTGACAGGCTGCTCGAGAGATATACTGTACGAGCCCGATAGATCACCGTCCTTGTAATCCCATTTAGTGCAAAAGCAGCAGGGTTCTTTGCGTGCGTGTTGTGTAAACGGAGCAGGGTGGAAAATAAAGCAAGAAAAACACGGATGAGATCTCAGTTTTGAGGCCGGTACCTCCTCGGTTAGTACTGCGATATGTCTCGATGCACAAGATGCAGGATAAAAAAAAACAGCTGTCAAATCCTACAGGTCTCTGGGGACTTCCCTGCTGGAAATGTGTCCAAACGACTGGTTCTGCTCCAGTTCGGCATTAGTTTCAAGGGGGTTTTCCTTCAAATGTAAATACTGTGCATACTGTGCAGCCGAAAAAAATGTTTTAATTTTAGTGAAATGGCAGACTGAGGCTGCACAGTCAAAAAAGAAAATGTGACTGGCTTCTTTTTGGCCTCGACAGCAGCAAAAACTCCGCTTTCCAATAAGCAAACAGGGACACGTGTAGCTCGTCCCCCCCCCGTCTTAAACAACCAGAGGAAAAGGGTTCATTTGGGCGACTTGTCACTCCTGGACGAAACTGGATTTATTTAATCAAATTCCTTCGCTGTCTCCGCTGGTGCACCAAAAAACATGCAAATATCAGGAGCGCGTGTTGACACAAATAAAGCCGTGAAAGCTCAAGTTAAAGACGAAGCCGGACTCATGATTTGAATTCCGTAAAATCCAACGCTGTTTTGTTTTTGTCGTCCGTTCTGGCTGGCTTCCTGTTAAGGCTGAGATGTTCCGTATAGGCGCATCAATCACACTAAAAATGCCACCGGAAAAGACCTGGGTAAACACCTTGAGAGGTTTAGCACCAAATCCAGACCAGGCAACACGGTGCGATTAACTAATCACAAGCCAAATCCCCGCATCTGAGAGCTAACTTACAGCAGCCCGCTGGTGGTGCCGATATTCGGGTTCTCCTGCTAGTTAGCTACCACGCTAGCTAGCGAAATGAAACCTGCTAGCTAGTAGGCTAACTAACGAATAAACCAATCAGTGTATGCATAAATATTTGATTTTCAGCTGTACAGATACATTAAAATTCATTTAATGCCACTTGTAAACAGGATCACCGGGTGGCAGATTAACAGGGATGCTGGTTCGATTCCATGCAGCGATTAACTCAAAGCTAACGGCTGCGGGTCTACTGGCGTCTCTTTTTTTGGGGAAGTCTTGCTGCGTTTCCGAGGAAAAACGGTCTTCGACAGTCCAGTGCAGTAAAAAAAATATATCAGCAAAATCGACAAATATAATCCATAGTTGCTCGCCGAGGTATCCCGAGCTTGACAGGGATCCTTCTCATCCGGAGACCCAGCACAGAGCTGTTGACTGTGGGCTGATGGTGACGCTGATGGTGGAGGAGGGGGGAGGGAGCGCTGGGAGATGGAGAACGGCTGCCCAGCGGCAGTTCGCCTGTTAAACCGTAACTTTTCCTCCTCGCGCCAAACTGTGGTTAACCGTCGGGGCGTTAGGGGGAGACGGTTATTTAGACCACACTTTATAAAGTAAAAAACGCCCGGCACGCTAATGTGATGGCGGTGTTCTCACAGAGCTGGAAATGTGGAGTAAAATCGAGGGGAACCTGGCAGGTCGTCGTGCTCCGCGACTCCTGCCTTCCACACTATCCGCGCTGGGGGAGCCCTCACTCGGATACTTCACAACAAGTGTCCCTCCTCTGCTTTTGGGTCGTATGCCAGTCGACACTGTCCACCCTTTCTAGTTAAGCTATTTGTTTTCCAGCAACAATATGGCACATGTTCAGTTGAAATGCCTCCTCGGTGTGTTTTTCTGTATTTTTTGCTAGCACGGTGGCAATGCTTGCTTTGTGGTTCGACTTCCTCCCACTGCGGCGGGGAGAGGCGTGTAAAACACGGAGCGGCTTGCGTTTTGGGCCGGAACTGGACCACTGTAGTTAATATTTGGGTGTCAAGACAAGCGAGTTTTTGCGTCATGATTTTTGTACTGAAATATAATTCACAATGCACTAATAAAGCAATTAGTATAGTTTCAGTACATTCGCAGCTGCGACCAGTCCAGACTGGGTTAAACCATAATAAGATCTCGTCTTACTGCATCAGTTTTGCTGCTGAACATGTGCTGTTTCTCCATGTTGTGCTCCGACAGTAAAAATTTTAACAATTAATATTGAAACGCTACATTTTTATGTCATGATGCCTCAAAGGGACGAATGTAAGAAGTGGTGGAAACGCAGTGCCGTTCCCTGGCCAGCCGCGGTAATGCTCCCATATTACCGCAACAGAGCCTCCAAGAGCCTCCAGGTGGCCTGCGCAGGGTGAGGCAGCAGGTGGGACTGGGCACAAGTTCTGATTCAAACCTGATTTCTTTATATTATGCTTCCAAATAGTCAGACACAATAATAATAATTTAAAGTGTGATTGAGCAAGAGTTCTGTAGGTCTTTCAAAGTTTTTCTTATAGGTGATTTTCTGACTTTTCCCACGCATTTATAGTCCAGACCCAGAATTCTTTTTTGCTTTTAATGCAAATTGACATACTTTTGAATCATAATTAGAACGTAACTTATAGAATAATACATTTTAAGGATTTTTAGGCTCTACCTTTTCAAGGTTATTTTTATTGTCATTTATTAGAACATGCGAACAAAATAGTGAGGTATATTGAAAAAAAAAACCTTTTATTTTATACTTTCAGTTTCTGAGACCTTTTGCATCCCTCTATGGTAAAAATTTGGCTCAAAATCTATTTGTAAACAATCTAATACTTATCTTCAGCCCCTGATGGAAACGTTAAAGAGATACCATGTGACCTTTGTCCACTGGAGGGGCTTAATCTGTAATTTCCCTTAGAATTAAACAGTCTTTCTTTTTCTGGCCTCAGACATGGTGTCATCTTCTAACTTCATGACAGACTTAAGAGGGAAGAGGAGGAAAAAGTAGCATAAAGCAGAGTCTCTGTGTTGATATAGGTGGAGATTAAAGCAAAGCGCTCTAGGTCCCATGATCCATGGAAGACAGATCCGCTCCTGCAAAGTTACAGTGTCCTGTTTCTGAAGAGGACAGCCTCTTCAGAGCTCTGACAAACATCAATCACTATACGGACCCCAAAAGTGATCCAGTATTACTCACATTAGGCTGGTAACTTGTTAAAAGTTTAGACATAAACAGTAAAATAAACAAAAATTATTATTATTATGATTTAAATTTTGTTTAAGAGCCAGATGAAGATTACACTTTTTCCACATTTTTTCTAGGGTCGGCCTCTGAAGGGTCATGGTAGGTGAAAAAAGAGAGTGAAATATTAGGTTTTTTTCTACACACTGACAAGAGTTGAATAGTCTTACAGCAACCTTGTCACCTAGTAGTTTTGTCAGCATATGTTACAATATTAATCCATTATTGAATAGAATACTGATCCATATGGATCCGAAACCTTTCTTTTCATATAGAGACAGAAATAAGACTGTGATTGCTGTTTTACTCAATTCTAATCCTGATATTCATTTTTGTAGCATTAGCTACTTCATAAAACCATTAGATGTTATATTTAGTGATGGAAGTAACAGTTGGAGTTCTGGTGACACATTAAAAAGACTTTCTGCTTAAATCAAAACTCTTTTTCAGTAGTTCTGTCCTGATCAGAACATTTACTCTACTGATGTCATGACTGAATGTTGTTCCTCACTTAAGTCCCTTTGGTTGAATGTTTAATAAATCATTTTTAAAAAATAGAAAAAGTGAAACAAAATTTATATAATTTTGTCTTGAATTTAAGTCCTGTAGAAAAGTGTCTGTTTAAATATTATAATATGGCTTAAAGGAGCTAAAAGCGATTTTTTTTTCCGTTAGGTGGCGTACGGTGGAGCTGTCTCAAACCAAAACAAAGCCTGTGTCAATCAATGCCTCTCTACCTCTCCCCCAACCGAAAAACCACGCCCCTCTTTTTGTTTTTAAAAAAAAGGAAAAACTCCTCTTTGCCTCATATAGTTTCACTTTATTTATTAATTTTAAACAGAGAGCATGT
>JAVQJG010072505.1:0-13136 GCA_036024015.1 Craterocephalus amniculus | reverse complement strand
ACAGATTACAGTTATTTCTGTTATAATTATTTTTATTTATAATTTATTTTAAAAATAATTATATAACATATATTTATATTTGTAAGACATTTTTTTTATTATGAATAGTAAAATTTTATGTGAAAAATTATTTACAAACTCAGTAATTATGAAGCATGAAACTAATTCTAACCATTTAATACTTGTTGATTAACTGGTTGATTAGTTTCAACTGTCAATGCATCATCATGGTGAGAGATGAAAAGACTTTAACCTTTAAAACAAATGTTTGTGAAATGAAACCAAAACATTCAAATAACTGGTTTCACCTGACAGCTTGTTGATAAATATTCATTTATCTGTTAGTTTATTTCCTTCTATTGAATTTCAGTGTAGACCAGTTCAGTTTATTGGATCTGTAGCCGTTTATCTGCATAAAGTCTCTGTGAGATTCAGATTTCATCCAGATAAAAGCAGAAGTGAAAACTTCTAGTATTTCCCTCTCTCCAGCAGAACCAGACCTAGTACCTGCCTCCTGCACACGGACCCGGGGTACCGGCTCCGACCCTCCTCCAAACTCCCAGGAATGCATTACAGCGCTAGCGAACAGTGTCAGATCCTGTTCGGAGTCAACGCAACATTCTGCAATGAAATGGAGGTAAGGCGTCCTGGTGCGTTCACCCTAACGTGATGGACAGGAGCTCAATCTTTTTCTCTTTAACCGATTCCAATCGGGTTGAATTGGACCGAATCTATAAAAGTGCCTTAAAATGAGTTTAGTCAGAAATTAGATTAAATAATAGATGATGATGACAAATAAAAGTTTGCTTTTACTGTATGGATGGTGTCTGACGCTGATTTCTAAACATAGAGTAATGACTATGAATAAATATTTCCTCCATAGAACTGGAGGCTCTGACAACACAACACAGTTCAGAGCAGGAAACAAAGAAAACACAAAAGAAACTCATAATGAATTCTTCCAGAAAGCAGTAAAGACAAAAGCAAAAAGAAACAAATGAAAAACCAGTTACCGTGATAAAAATGAAACATTTTCGGAATAAGTTTCATGCAAGTTGTGCTGCTCCCATTTGCCGAACTTTTTCTGGTTCTGAGTTACAAGTTGGGTTTTTGTTAATTTCCATGCTTCTGTTTAAATCCCTTCTCAAACTTTATATATAAGTATTTATTCAACATTGATCCATTCAGCAGACATTATTATCTAACTGGCCTACTTAGTGCGTATGAAGTCAACATAAAGCTGTCCGAGTTTTACGCAGAGATCAGGTTATCGGGATTGTAGGGTAAGAAGAGAAAGCGTTACTGAGGAAATGAGAGCTGTCCAACTCTGATATCAATTGATAATAGATGTTATCATCTGTGTGTCTCTGGGTTTCCAGCATCTCATGTGTGCTGGCCTGTGGTGTTTAGTAGGGGGAGATGCAACCTGTAAGACCAAACTGGATGCTCCACTAGAAGGAACAGAATGTGGAGCAGATAAGGTAGGAAGGTCTGACCTCTTCAATCTTCTTCTTTTCCTGACTTTGTAAGTAAGCTACTAGGTGTCCGTGGTAACACCAGTATTTAATTTGATTTAATTTGATTTGTTTTAATAGATACGAATCGAACATTAAAGTAAATAATTTTCATTATATCACTATTACATTGTTATAATTATTATCATGTTACTATTTTATTTATTATCCTTTAATTTACAGTTTCTATTCTATCCAGACTTTGACCTAGCTTCTGGTGGAAGATGTTTGCTGGTTTGTCTATATGATGAGAAAAACCTTCAATGAAAAAAACCTTCAATGCTTTCTTAGTGGTGCAGAGCTGGGGAGTGTGTCAGTAAGACCCCCCTCCCTCAGCATGTGGATGGTGACTGGAGTCCATGGAGTCAGTGGAGCCTGTGCAGTCGGACCTGCGGTACTGGAGTCCAGTTCAGACAGAGGAAATGTGACAACCCTCCGTATGTCCCTTCTGTTTGTATCTGTGTTCTTGTTTTGTTACCTCATCAGGAGATTTGTAGTCAGATTAGCGGACCTTACTTGGGCAAACTGCGGACTTACTGGGGACAGTTGTTCTAATGACCAAGCTCCTGGTAGTGACCGAAAGAACGAGGTCGCGGGTACAAGCGGCCAAAATGAGCTTCCTCTGCAGGGTGGCCGGGCTCTCCCTTAGAGATAGGGTGAGGAGCTCGGTCATCAGGGATAGGCTCGAGGTAGAACCGCTGCTCCTCCGCATAGAGAAGAGCCATATGAGGTGACTCGGGCATCTGGTCAGGATGCCCCCTGGACGCCTCCCCCGGGAGGTATTCTGGGCATGTCCCACCGGGAGGAGGCCACAGGGTAGGCCCAGGACATGCTGGAGGGATTATATCTCTCAGCTGGCTTTAGAGATATAATCGCCTCAGGATTCCCCTGGATGAGCTGCTGATGTGGCCGGGAAGAGGGAAGTCTGGGCTTCTCTGCTCAAGTTGCTGCCCCTGCGACCCGACAGAACAATGTATCTAAGGCTCTGGTTAGGTTTAGGGCTGCGGTACTGGTTGAGGCTAGGCTAGGGTCAGAGGTAAGCATTGAATAGTAATGGCTAAGGTTCAAGTTAAAGGAGAAGTTCAGAAGATGTCCTGAAGATTTCCATCATTGATTCTAAAATGCATGCTCCTTTTCATACATGCAGCTGAGAAAGACTGTTCCAACTTCATGATCAAAACATTTCTAACAAACAACATATACTGCTCAGAATAACTTTACGGTTAAAATACTGTGATGTGTTACAAGTGATCATTGTTTACATGAAACAATTGGTCCCATTTATCTAATGATATTGTGTTGGGAGCTGGGAGGGAGGGGAGTGTGTGTTTGTGTGAACTTCTTGTTTTTCTTATAGTAAAATAATAAATTGAGTTGTGCAACAAAGTTGTAGGGTATATTGAACAGTAGAAATACTATCGAAGTTGGGTAGGGATATATAGGTTTTTACATGTGCCTACCCCTTTTCAGACATTAAATGTTAAGATATATATGTTGTAAATATTGTAATGAAAGGATATGTCTGAAATAAACCTTGAAATGAATGAATGAATGAACTGTGTACAACATAAAAAGTAAAGGTCCAAGAACAGGACTCTGAGGAGCTCCAGGACTTTCACCATCTGGTACGCCGTCTGTGTTTAAGTGTCTTTCCCTGAATCAGCATGATTGTGTGTAAACAGGCCTGGTCCAGACGGTCGGCACTGCCCAGATAACAGTGTGGAGCACCGAGCATGTGAAAGCCCACCATGTCCCAAAGGAACGCCAAGCTTCAGAGACCTTCAGTGTCTCTCACATGACCGACACACGGTCAAATCAAAGGGCAGCTTACTGACAGCTGTCACTAATGACGGTGAGACACACACACACTCAAACACACACATACACACAAATACAATATGTAAGTTTAAACTTGTAGAACATGAAGTGAAAACATTCAAAATAGAAATAGGAAGTTATGTTCACATCTTCAGCATTTTTCAATGTTTTATCATGAGGTCTGCTCAGTACGGATGATCTTTGCACACACTAGGAAACAGAATTCCTAACATGTAGCATACCAAAATGACTGGGGAAACTCAGCCAAAGACTTACAAGCATTGGCATCCAAACCAAACACAATTAAAATCCTAAACAATTATATGGGAATTTTAACTTAAACAAAGAAATACTAGCTGCCAAAATCATAAAATCATAAATCATGTCTTACTTTTGCTGTTTTAGGGCCAAAACTATTATTCCATCTATAAAAAGAATCTCTGCTAATGTGTTCCATGACTGTGTCCCAACTCGTCCCCATTGACATGCCCAGGAAGGCATCCAGGAGGCATCCTAGCCAGATGCACGTGCCACCTCATCTGACTCCTTTGGATGACCTAGCTTCTCACCCTAAAGGAGCACCCAGAAACCTTGTGGAGAAAATTCATTTCTCCTCTCTAATTTTTTTGGTTACTACCCACAGTTGGTGACTATATTTGATGACACCCATCAAACTGTCGATCTCAAGCTCCATTTTTCCATTTTTCCATTTTGCCATCACTCATGAACCGGCCCCCGAAATACTTGGGGCAGGCTCTCAATTCCTGAGTTGGACGGGACACTCCACCTTTTCAGGTTGAGGACCATAGTCACAGATTTAAAGGTACTGATTCACATCCCAACTGATCCCCACTCGACTGTGAATTGCTCCAGTGAGAGCAGGAGATAAGGACCTGATAAATCAAACAAAACCACATCATCTGTAAAAATCAAAGACACAATCTTGAGTCCACCAATTTGAACTCCTTCATCACCTAAACTGACCTGAGAAATTCTGTCCATCAAAGTTATGGACAGAATTGTTGACTAAGGGCAACCTTTGTGGAGATCTGACCCCCACCACAAAAATAGATGATTTACTACGGGCAGTATGGACCAAGATCTGACACTGGTCGTACAGGGACCAAATTGCCAAAAGGTCTAGTATACTATATTCTCTGAGCATTCCCCACAGGACTCCGGTGCAACATAATTGAATACTTTCTTCAAGTCCACAAAACACATGTAGACCGTGTTGGGTGAACTGCCATGTCCTCTAGAATACCCTGCTCCTCCTCAAGTCAAGGTTCAACTTTACGATAAGAGTACTTTACAATACTCTCTTGTACTCCTTCATAGACCTTACCAGGAAGCCTGAAAAGTGTAATCCTTCTGTAGTAGGAACCACCACCCCAGTCTGCAAGTCCAGGGGAGCTGTCCCCAATATCCCCTGGAGGTAGGAGGGCCCACCCTTGGGTCCACAGACTGTGCTTCCTCATCAGAAGTTGTGTTTGTGGGATTGTGGAGGACTTTGAAGAATTCGCTTCCCAAGTTGATGTCAGTAGCAACCCATCCCCGGTGATGGGCCAGTGAGCCCCCACGACCACCACCTGAACCGCCAGATAGTGGATCAGAATCTCCTCAGAGGCACCCGGAAGTTACTCTTTACTGTCGTACCTCCAATGCCTGAGTTTTTGCCTGAGTGACCACTGAAGTCACACTCTGCCTAGTTTGCCAATACAGTCGGGTGCCGCAGGAAAAGTTCTGCTGGAGGTGAGAGTTTAACCTTTTTTGGACAGGGGACTCTGCCAGACATTCCCAGAAAGCAATCACAGACATGTTTCAGCAACACAGGTCTGACCAGCATCCTCCCCCACATTCAGACCTATGGCTTCTTCCTGACCGAGCCCCAGTGCCAAGGCTCGGCCACTAGGAGCTCACCGGTGACCTCCCCTCCCAGGCCTGGCTTCAGGAGGGTGCTATGATTCCATACTCCAGCCGAGTTTGACCATGCGCCTGAGGCCAATTTGCTCCAGGAGACCCTGGCAGGGATCTAATGCCCAAGTCAGCACAGCGCTCAGATTCATGGGGGTGCTCAAACCCCTCCACCACAGTAAGGTGGTGGTTTATGGGGAGGGCCTTTGTTTGAGGTGAATAATGAAGGTCCTGCTGATTTCCATAGAGATGAAGTAAGTTTTATAGTGAAATATTTACTAGTCCTATCATATATTATGTTGGGCTTCACTTCTTTCTGGGTCCTCATGGTGTTTGAGGTAAAATAACTCATTCCTAGGACCACTTTACCCGGTCCCAGCATTAATTCACTAATTTCCAGATGAACAGGGCTGCTATTCTCTGGATCTCACTGAAAGTAAGGACCACTTTACTCATTCCTAGGATTATTGTACTCATTCCCAGGATGACTTTACTCATTCCTAGGATTGCTTTACTCATTCCTATGTCCACTTTACTCAGTCCCAGTATTAATTCACTGATTTCCAGATGAACAGGGCTGCTATTCTCTGGATTCCACTGAAAGTAATATGATTTTCTTTTATAAGGAGATAACCATGTACATGCACGTTCCAGGTGAATTTATTCTGACACAATAACCCATACCTTGATTCTGTAGTAATCTCTCATGTCTCAGTTTTCTGTATAGACCAAGATAATGTACAGCCCTTGTAAATGGGACTTGTGAAGATATACTTCATTAATTTTCGGTATGTCATTTCAGACAAGAGGCAGATAAACAGGCCTTCCTATAGGAAAGCAACATTTCTCATCTGTTGTCCATTCTTGTCTTGTGAGACCAGTTTGAGCTTCTCATATTCATATCATTCTGTGATCATTTGTTGGTGGACTACTTCTCCTAATGTTAACTTAGGACCAAGAGGTAAGCAAAAAAAGAGAAAAGACATCACTGAGACAAAGGAGGTAGTGTTGAGACAACTACTTGAGCAATACTTGAGAAGTGCGATAAACAGATGAGAGCTCATAATTTCTCAGATTCCTCCCACAGTGTCTCAGCTTCATCTGAATCTGAGACATTCGAATGATACGAATATGAGAAGCTCAAACTGGTCTCACGAGACAAGAATGATAGATAGGAAATGTTGCGTTTTAATGGGTTGTCAGCAAGAGTTTAAGTAAAAAATCAAATCTGGATACATTTGAGCCTCTATGATTGGCGATGTAAACTTTACATGTTGTGTGTTTTCCATCTGAACTGCAGTCCTGAAATGTTGTAGAGATGTTTCAGGTGCAGCAACATCACTTCCAGGATCTTAAAACCAAGCTGCCTGATAAAATATGAAGAAGATCTGGAAATCTATAGTCCTGTTTTCATCCTGGACCACATCCTGGCGCTGCCATGTGAGATGATCTCTGAAGACGGCAGCAAACTTTTCTTTGAAAAGGCATTTGGAACTGATGACTGTCCGCATTATTTACATAAAATGCTATCCAGTCGGTATTTTCAGTTTTTATTTCTCCTAACCAGCACTTTTGGACTCTTATTGTGTGTTTCTGAGCAGAGAAACCATGTGTGCTGTTCTGCAGCCCGGTGGGTCAGGATGTCCCAGTTCTGGTGGCTGACAGGGTGATGGATGGGACTCCTTGTGGACCATATGAAACTGACCTGTGTGTTAACGGGAAGTGTAAGGTAGGAATATGGTGTCCTTCGTCTTTTTGGGTCCAACCCTCCTCAGAATGAAGCTCTGAGCCGGACTTATTCGGCTCAAAGTGGGACAAATCTGAAACTTAATGTGTGCTGGTGGAACACAAAAAACAATATGTTCCAGTACATGTTATTGGCGAGGGCCTGTTGCCTTGGTGCGTGGGGCTCTGTCAGCCTGGAAATATCCACATGATGCCACCTCCAAGAGGGGTCACCTCCTGCAGGGAGGTAATTTGAACAGGGTGGCAGGTGAAGGGGTCCTGCGTGGGCTAATTCCCAGCAACTCTTAACATCTGTTGTGGATGTAACACTAGTTCTGCTTCTTGTTTCATGTTCCTTGGATTTCCTGTCACATATATCTGGTCCTGAGGTGAGGTCCTCTCCATCATGGACTAAGACAAATCTTTCAGTTGAAGTGACTTCAGAAATCCAAATAAATTCTCAGAAACTCTTGACTTTTTTCATTTCTGTTTTTTTCTTTTATTTGTTATTGTTAACAAACGGATGTTAGTGTGCAGATCTTCAGCCTCTTATTTCTACGGTGTTTGCAGAAAATTGGTTGTGACGGGATCATCGGCTCGTCAGCCAGAGAAGATTCCTGTGGCATCTGCAACGGACGTGGACGCTCTTGTAGAATAGTGAGAGGAGACTTCAACCATGCCAAGGGGATGGGTAAGTAATACACTGATGTCTGTTTGCACAGTGTCTTTATTTAATGAATGTGTATCACTGTAACACTTTCAACTCATGATCTTGCTTCTCTGTAAGTGTAGCTACTCAATGTTTTTTGTCTGTGCAAAACAGATCTCTTTTGTAAATGAAACAGTGTGTCAATGTAGCTGGGCTATCGCGACTTCGATGTGAGCATATAGTCTGGCCAAGACCAACAGGGAAACCGTTTCTCAGAAGGGACGGTTGACCCGCCTCCTTTAAATGTTATTGTTTGTGATTGATCGAAGCTTAAATCAATAAAAGCTTAAACCAATCACAGCACTCTTTTCTCTGACTAGCCAGCGGGGCTAACAGACTCTTACCGAAGGCGGTCGGGAACAAGGCGAAAACGTCTTTCCCTCCAAAAAATTTCTCCAGGGCTAGTCGTAGCATTCATTTAAAAATGACTGGGAACACATTTCACCACCCAAAGAGCCACATTAAACGACAAACAAACCGGGTAAAGCAAGGGAAAAAATGAGGATAAACGAACGAGCGCTGAGAAAACGAGAGAAGTTACAATTCGCTCTGAGCTTGCTTTCCTTCTCCTGGACCAGTAAGAAACCGTCATTATTTAGATCTAGTGTTACTGCAATGAAAGCTCCTTCAGACTTGCTCTGGGAAACAATAAAGTTGTTGTTCTTGTCCTGTATACTGCTTGCATTCAGATAAAATTCTGCTCTTTTACCTCGGAGACGCAGCGGACAGCGAGGATAGGTAGAAGAAACTGTCAATCATGGCGCACGTTTGTTTTGGTCTCAATCCCCGACAGTATCGCTTTTGCCCCTTTAAGATTGTGTCTGTGTGGATAACTCCTGGGTCACATTATCCGTTACCTGATTGCACCAGGTGATAAGATGGTATGGGTGTATGGAGGAGTGTCTCCATGTACACTCTTTGGTCTGAAGTAGGACTGTAGCCCGAAACATCACAACTTGAATAAAGTCATCAGGAGCATCTTTTGGTTGCAGTAGTGATGTATATAGATTCAGCATTACCTCCTTGGTGGACGTATGGCATGTGAAATATCATTGAAAATGCTTTCTGTGGAAATTTACCCTGATAGAGCAAATCCGTAAACAGACTACTGATGCAAAAATAAATCCTGCATAAGATGGTCCTTGTTAGAAATTTCTACCTATAATAGTAAAAGCACAGTAGGCTAAAAAGTAAGAACACCCCAAGTTTTTGAAAAATCGGTCCGTCGTGGTGAAGAGGGAGCTGAGCCAGAAGGCGAAGCTCTCGAGTTACTGGTCGATCTACGTTCCTACCCTCACCTATGGTCACGAGCTCTGGGTAGTGACCGAAAGAACGAGGTCGCGGGTACAAGCGGCCGAAATGAGTTTCCTCCGCAGGGTGGCCGGGCTCTCCCTTAGAGACAGGCTGAGGAGCTCGGTCATCTGGGAGAGGCTACAGGTAGAGCCGCCGCCCCTTCACATCGAGAGGAGCCAGATGAGGTGGTTCGGGCATTTGGTCAGGATGCCCCCTGGACGCCTCCCTCAGGAGGTGTTCTGGGCACGTCCCACCGGGAGGAGACCTCGGCGTAGGCCCAGGACCCGCTGGAGGGATTATATCTCTCGGCTGGCCTGGGAGCGCCTCGGGATCCCCCTGGATGAGCTGACTGATGTGGCCAGGGAGAGGGAAGTCTGGGCTTCTCTGCTCAAGCTGCTGCCCCCGCGACCCAACCTCGGATAAGCGGCAGAAAATGGATGGATGGATGGAATGGCATTGTTGCAGGAGTCTGGGTTTATGGATGTGATTTGCTGACAGCAATGTAGTTGAAGCTCTGACACAGTCATACCGGGGCTGCACAGTCCAGTACCCCATAGTCCCAAAGGGCCTCTCACAGGATTCTTAGGGACATTGTTGAGAGCCGTCTCCAAGGCCTTAAAGCTCGTGTTCTGTGTTATTCTAACTTAGAGATCTGGAGGTGTTCCCTGGTCAGGATCTATCCAACATGGCTGCCATGTTATTGCTACAGGATACAATTACCCACCGATCATTTCTCATTTTAAGATTCTGCTCCGTACATTTACTACAGCTCATCAACATTTTCTATTGTTCTGGCCAGGACCTCCTGGCAGTGGGCTACGGTGAGTTTGACTCCAAGAACCTGAAGCCAGGTCTGGTTTGTTGCTGGTCCATCAAAAACCCCAGGGTAAGCCTTGATATTTACCTCACCTTCCAGTGTTTTGCATCTCCTCAAGCTGCTGTCTGTCCTGCAGTGGCCCGAGCAGATCATCCACTGTGACAGCGCCGTGACGTGTTTGGATTTCTCAGCCAGCCTTCCCACTCAGCTAGCGGTCGGCATGTACGATGGCACCATAGCCATCTACAACATCCAGAGTCCAGACAAGTTAAGCGTCATCAGTAGCAGGTGAGGACGGCGTGTTTGTGGTTGCTCAGAGTAAACTGGAGGCCATTCATGTTGCTGCCCTCTTTCTGTGGGAATCGCTGCAGTGAATGTCCCAAGAGACACTTGGGGCCGGTGTGGCAGCTGAGGTGGAACCAACAAAAGCTGAGCTTAACCGCAGAGGAGAAGGTGGAGGCTCTCTTCTCTGTGGGTGCAGACGGAAGGATCAGCAAGTGGTTCATCTTCAGCAGAGGCCTGGACTGTACAGGTACTGTCCTTGGCTACAAACTGGATTCAGGATTGAGAGTGTGTTCTGAGATCAGAAGCTTAACAAAAGTCCAGAAACTGCATGAATTTAAAGGATCTCATTTAACAGTCTTGACAACAACAGCAGCATAAGAACATACTCATCCTCAATTTTCTGAGGTTTGCTATCACCCACCGTCCTCTTCATCAGCTCCACCTGCTCACTATCCAACCAGCCAATCACACGGCAGCTAGTCAACGCATCTAGTCAGACAGGCACGGTAAAGACAACCTGATGAAGACGAGATAAGCATCAGGATGAGGAAAAAAGGATTTTTTTGGTTCACCAAGTACTAGAAAGTCCTGATGAAGAGGGCGGTTGGCGTAAAGAATACTTTGTACACATTATTGTATTCACAGTTTCACATTTACTCTTTAAGCTGAGCTAAATCTCTCTGAGGATGCAGAGCTAAAGCTGTACTGAATTATTTAGTCTGACTATTATGGGATATACTAATCATATTCCAAAGCATTTCAAGATCATCATGGTTACGACTGGCATATTTACTGACAATAACCCTGCATTTTCAGAACTGATGAAGCTGGAGAGTCTCAGCAGCAGTAAGAGGAAAGCTGGGGGAAACCAGGCGGTGGAGATGGCTAAAAGCGTTCTGTCTCCACTCACTCCAGGCCTCTGCTTTGACTTCCATCCAACCGTGAGTTGCAAACAGAGGTTTCATTTATGCATTCTTATATCCTCCTCCTCTTTCATGTGTCACCTCATTCCTGCAGGACGCCAGCATCTACCTGATCGGTACATGGGAAGGCCTGATCCACAAGTGTTCCTGCTCCAACAGCCAGCACTTCCTAGAGACCTACAGGAAACACCTCGTAAGTCCATCTTCTATGGAGCAATTGTCGTGGGAAAAAAAGATGACTCAATGATGAGGAGTCTGAATGAGTTGGAAAAAGATTAAAATGGTCCATTAAGAGAGAGCAAGTAAATAAAATGAACAAAGGTTGCAATTGCAATTGGAGAATGTGTTCAGAGCTCCGGTCAGACAAAACCTTAAGAGGGTTTCTGTCTGATGCTGAAAGAAGAGTCCTTTTTAATGCCAGTCCTGGAATTATCAGGAACAAGTGTTGATTAGATTATCCTTGCTGAAGTGTGATTTAGTATCAACCTTATCAGCCTGATTCCAAATGTGATGCAGTCCAGATGTAATGAGGTCCAGAACATGGTGAACTGAGGTTACAACCAGGGCTGAGAATATCAGACTATCTGTAGAATAGTGCTTAGAGGTGTGTTAAGTATAGGGATAAAACTTCCATTGATCATGACATACATATAGGAGATAACAAGAACCCTAGGATATAATGAAATTTCCACAACACCATCTGATGTTGTCCACGTTACCTGTGAGATTTTTACATCAATGTTCAGGCCTGATAGCCTCACACAGTTGCTGCAGATTATGAACATTGCATGGGCGGTTCTGGGAGGGGTCCAGGGTAGGCCAGTGCCACCCTAATGCAAAGCTTGGACCCTCTGTGGCCCCCGTGCTGAGGTCAAAAGGTTTCATGGCATTCTGTGGCAGAAACAGAATGAATGTGTCCACAGTGAACAATCCGCTTTTAATCTCTGTAAATGGACTGAATCTCACCTCCTTCCGGCCTGCATTGAGGATGTGTGTTTGAAGCAGGGACAGCAGGCTGCTACTGATCTGCCAGACAGGAGACAGAATAAAAGGCTGAGACACGTTATGAGAGCAGACCTACAGGCTACCCGATTAACCACAAAAGGAACTTTTTGACTGCACATCGGGCTTTGTCATATTTTCTTTTAAGCTGATAACAGGACTTTTTTATTTTAATTTAATTGTAGTCGAAATTATTTTTATTTGGCACTCTCAGTGTATGAGCAAATATTTGTACAAATACAGCAGTTGTGAACGTAGCCTAAAACACTTTAGAAAACTGTAAAAAAATATGTAAAATTGGAAAAATAAAGTAGGTGACCCTAGGGCCCTGGGGAACTCGTAAAGTCAAAGCAAGTCAGATAAAACTCTGGACTAAGAGGTTCAAAAACTAATAAAAGTATGTTAAAATCAGCACACAGGAAGCCAGTGCAGAGATTTGTCACATTAGCTCTTCTTCTACTCGCTATAAGGAGACGAGCAACAAAGAAGCTGCAACAGATTTACCGTGTTTTTAGACCAGAAAGAAGAGCGTTATATTAATCCGTCCTGCAGGTGATACCAGTGTGGACCAGTTTCTCTGATAAACTGTGGCACACTGAAAATGATGAAATTCACTGGTCTCTGAAGCTGAAATAACTTTCATTCACAGATAGATATTATTTCAGTCTGATGGAGAACAGCAGCTGATGTCGTACCAGCTGACCTTAGTAACTTCCCGTTTCTCCTCAGTTTGCTGTGAACACCGTCGCGTGGTGTCCGTTCCATCCTCACGTGTTCCTGAGCTGCTGTGCTGACTGGACCATCCAGCTGTGGAGGCAGGACCACCCGGACCCCGTCTTAGGCTTCACTTCTACCCAGACAGCTGTGTACGACATCCAGTGGTCCCCAAAGTGGGCCGTGGTGTTCGCAGCCGTCAATGAGAGGCAGCTTGAGATCTGGAACCTGAAGTCAAGCTTGTAAGTTTTTCTGAGCAGAAGAATGTGTTTGCTTTGTTTTGTCCTTTTCTGAGGATGAATGCACACTCTAAAAAAATGTCTCACAGCAGTTTGACCTGTAGTTTGAAATCATGGGAACATTTGTATAGCCCTTTTCATACATTATAATGCATTGTAAAGTGCTTTACAATGTAAAAACAA
>JAVQJG010072492.1:0-15182 GCA_036024015.1 Craterocephalus amniculus | reverse complement strand
GGAGCTGCTGGCGTCATGCAATACCACGCATTGATTCGCGGACAGAAACAAAAACAAAACAACTCACAAAGCAGCGACACAAACTCCGTCGGTCCACACTGGAAATAAACAATAAAAACGACTTTAAACATCAGCAGGGTCTGATAAAAAACGGCTCTGGAGCTTTAACGTTTCCTCCGACGTTTGGAGCTGAAGTCACGTAAAATTAGCTGATGCAGCAGTGAGGAATTAAAACGTAGAGACTTAGCTCATGTTGTTTTAGCTTCACGTGTGTTGGTGTCACGCTATCAAGACGCCGTGCTGGAAGCCCCGCATGCCGGCGGTGGCTCGACTTTCAGTGGAAACGCTTCTCTGAATGGGCCGGACCATTCAGGACCGTACCGACCCGACCCGACCCGACCCGTACTCCTCAGTGGAAACGAGGCTTAAGATCTCTTCATTTGAACCAGCTGTAGATCATAGTTTGTAAACTGAATAAATTCACCACCTTCATGTGCTCACCTTATCTAGCATTCTTAGTTACCCTCTCTGGATGAATCCTAATGTGCTGCCTTCACTCTCAGTCACATAGTCACATATTCACCCAGACCATGGTATAACCGTCATTATACCGGATTATTTGTTTCATGTAGGTTTGACTTTCCACATCACAATTTTGCAAAGCTCCTTTTAGATGGGAACTATCCTCCAAGCCTTTTCTTAATGTTGACAAGTCTGCTTTCATAGAAGAGCTCTTAGAAACTTTCACTTCACCACAATTTAAAAGCAGTTTCTTGTTTGTGCCAGCTCTGCATATACATCATTCAACATAGTTAGGTGAAAAATTCAAGATGAACACTAACAACAATTTCACATTTGAAGATTTCATTCCTTAGGTTCGTCCTCATCCATTTCTTGGCATTCTTGCTGTGCTACATCAGTCTTTTAGCTGGCAGTGTAAATAAGGCTTATTAAGCCTCCTCTTGTCTCTTTTGTTGCAATGAGTGTTTGGACACCTCCTTAGAATAAAGGGTGAGGACACAACCGCTTATGGGTGCCAAGTTTGTGAGCTGGTGACACATATGCAGCAGAGGAGAGCTTATCATGTGTCAGTGTGCGATAATACAGCACAATATTGGGTAGGGGTGGTCACTTTATCTAGCCAAGTTGTTCCCTCGAATCTGCAAGTTTTTGTTTTAATGATGTAACAAGACAAAGGATCTTGGAAGTCTCAGTGGCTCATGATGCAGATCTGATTTTGGCCAGAATCATTCAGTGCCATTTTAATTTCAATTCTTTATCACACAGCAAGCCACTGTGAAGATCCGAGAGCCACATTGGTCTGTTCCCTGTTTTTTTGTCTCAGAGAGGACATAAGCAGCAGCATTCTGGACTCTAGAGAGACCTTTCAAATCTTACAGTCATGCCCGCTGAAAACAGACGCATGTTTTTCTAAATCATACTGAATCTTGTACAATAGAATTGTGTAACCTGACATATGTAACAGCCAGACCAGCTTAAAAAACATACTAAACAAGACTGCAATGACACCTTCCTTAATCTGGGTTAGTGACTGGAGGGGATTACAATATTAGCCTGGACTTTATCATGAATGCTCAAATTCTTTTGGGTGAGTAACTGAATTGCCTGGTACACAAATGTGACTAAGAAGCCCATTCACTCAAGTAACATCTGCATACACACAAACCATGTAGTTAAATACATGAAGTAATTCTCCCTGTGTAGTTACTAGATAAAAAAAAGTCAGAATTAGGGTTTTGCATCGTGAGACACAGCATCTGCAGAGACGTTATTGCCTTTTGTGAGACCCCAGTCCATCCTTTTACTTGCCTTACCTTTTTCCTTCTTCCAAGCTGGATTTCCCATCATCTTTTAGTGATGCAGAGGGCTTTCACTGGCATGGTACTCTAAAACAAAGCACTTACTTATATTAAATCACCTCATGTCCAGCTCACTGGGTCATTTTGCCAGAGGGGGATGGTTGCCAAAGTTTGCAGGAAATTTCAGGCCCCTGATTTATATCCTGGGGTCAGATAGAACAGATGAATAGCTCACAAAAAGAGAAACAAGGTTAAATCTGCAGTGAAGAATGGAGGAGTGACAAATGGGGTGATGGAAGAAAGGGAAGTAAAACAGGTTCAAGACACCTGTACTCATGACCAGTGGAGCTGAGTCAGAGCGGTTTCACTTTAATGGGCTTTGGTTTATTTATGAATGAAAAGAAAGCATAAATTAGTCATTATCTCTTTGGTGTCTCACAGTATCCACAGTCCCCCTTTTCCTTTTTATCTTTATAATAGCCCTTGTGTCCACTGTCCTATGCTTTTAACATGAAGATTGCATTTGATGCTCAGCCTCCCCGTGTGGAGAAAACTCCAACAGGAAGCTCTCACAGAATATTTCAAAGCTCTGTCATGAGTGATACATTACACATCCTGTCTGCCACTAACTCCTCTTGTTCTTTATTTGCTCTCATTCACATTTCAAGTCAGCATGTCATTGTTTAGTTTTCTCCTGAGGGCCTGTCATTTTCTGCAGCTTTTTCTCTAATCTCCCCTTTGCCTATTCATCGCGCTCCTTTCTGCTCTCTATCAAGCAAACACACACACACACACATTCCCCAGACTGAGCTCATCTAATTGGCATCTTATCAGCAATCTTGTGAGTATGCCATTGTTATGACTGGTGTTGTTTCTGTTCCCAGAATAGGGTTGACACTGAAATAGAACATTCCCATACAACCACTATGAGTACGTGTTCAGACATTCCCTCTAATAAAGTTTTCAGTAAATCATCATCTCCCTCTTTAAGCTCTTTCATGGGCTCATTCTTCAAGCAATGTTTTCTTTTTAATGAAAAAAGGGGAGTTTTTTTGTGAAAAGTGATATATACCTAGATAATTAGAATAAGATTATCATTCTGATGAACGATGTCTCAGTTATGTGTACAGGGAATTGTTATGCCAAATATAAATATCAAGGCTTGAAAACATATTTTCCATAAAATTAAACTATCTTGTGAATTCCTTTTTTCCCAGAACTAAGTTGTGCGACTTTCAGATAAGTGATTAGCATTCCAACCAGGCATCGTGGTGGTCAACAGGCCACAGGAGTAACAAGCAGCAGCATCAAGAAAAGGAAAATGAAAAGCTTGAAAAATATCAAGGACCCATTAAAGACGCTGAGAAGAAATGTAAGAGAAGGTCACTCTGATGCATCATCTATATCATACATAAACTGGATTGTCCTGAAGTGGGCAAAAAGGACCTTTTGATCACATAATAATCACAGATTTTTAAAAAATATTTATTTTCGATTTTCATTTGGTTTATTTCTTATTGACCATCCTTTTAATAGTTCAGTAGTATTATACCAGCTGCTACAGAATAAGGTACTTTGATTACTCATTAGAGGTTGAGTGACTTTATGTGCACAGACACACAAAGACACACGCACACATGCTCTGTCTCAGACTACCTCTGACAGCCTCACCTTCATTTAGAAACCAACATACTATAAACAGGAGTAAACATCCTGCAGGGCTCCTGCATTGTTTCCAGCTTCTTTATTTTATCCAGATCAGCTGCTGAACGGTTGCTGCTTGTAGATTTATCTGGACATTTCTGCCCTACGCGCAGTGTGTGATGCACGTTGTGGGAGTGTGTGACCTGCACTCTTATCCTGAACATGACCTCCTTTGGAGCAGAGGGATTGTCCTCTTTAGTTCAAACTTTTCTTTTCTCTTTGCACACCTTACACCCGTGTCCATGAAGTTTTCTAATAAACATTTTATAACCTAATGTAATTGCAAATTCTCCTCTTTCCACAAATATATATTTTTCTTTTTTTACCCTTCAGATACACCTGTGCCCTCTTACTCATTCAGTCACACGCACACACACACACACACTGCTGCTCACCGCTAGTATAAGAGACAGAAACAATAAACTGGAGATCTGACCGTGTTTCTCTCTTTGAAGGGGCCAGGGGCAGCTCAGCGAGAGTTGAGCCTGGAGGGGCAAAGGGTACTCATGGGGCAGCAAGCAGCAGTCCCTCCCCTAAATCCTGTAACTCCACCTTTGGATGTGAGCTATAGGGGAGCGGCAGACACATGCCACAGGAGCGCTAGAGGCAATCCTGACCTGTTGTTGCTTTTGGATGATGATGTGGTGCTCATCCGCTACAGTTGAGTTCTTTAGGGCGCCTCTGAGATGAGGCTATAAGATTTCATACAGGTGCTCTGCATAAACAGAAACAGTGATGATTTTCAGAAAGATTTGCATAGCTGCATTTAGGGAACTCCTCCCTTGCCAAATGTCCGTAGTGGCAGCCCTCTGCGAAGCTGCTCCTCGCCTGTCCGTGCTCACAAGGCAACAGGAAAAACAAGGTTCAAGGGTCTGGCTTCTCTCCTTTAACATTAATTCCTTTTATGTGTTGTCTCTACTCACTCTAAAAAACAGTTTCTAGATAAGTCTTATACCTTCCAATGTAGGCTTGTTTTCCCTCTCTTTCATGGTGTAGGGTGTTGTGTGGGTGCCTCCGTCATGCTCATAGAAGACAAAAATGGGTTCATTGAGGTCAATATTTCTAAATTTAACACATGTTCAGCGGTTGTGCAGTGATGGCGTTTATGTTGTGCAGGCAGGTAATCAACTCAGTAAAATTTGAAGTAAGTGGAAATTTCCTGTCTGTCTTTAAACAGATCATGATCTAGGAAATGATTTGCCATGGAGCGCTCTAGCTGCATGCCTCACTGCCACTAGCTGGGCAAAGCAACTGCACCAGAAATGTGTATCCAATCCTTCTCCATCTCTCTGCTCACTCTTGTTTCGCTGCTTATTTATTTGACCCTTTTCTTAAAATCTTAGTGTCTTGATTATTTTATTACCTTATTATTGTTACCGTTTTTTCTGTCTCAACATAAATATGTTGGCATTAAAAAGTTTGGAGCTCTATTCATATATAAATAGGCTACAATCAGTTAATGTAACTAACTGAATGAAAGATGGCATTGCATGAAAAATGCAACTTGTTAGATATAACATTTCTTGAGTGTGATGTAGTTTTAAGCATTTTGTAAACAAAAAACATGAACCTCAACACAATCTTTTGGGCACCCTGCATAGTAAGTATTTGGTAATTCCTCTTTTGGCAAGAAACACAACTTGTAAGTAGGGAAACTACATGGAGTGTACATTACATTAAAAAAGAATCTAAAGAAAAAAGCTGACAAAAAAAGAAGAAAAAAATGGAAAAATAAATGTCCATGGAAAATATTCCCTACTGTGGCCTGTCTGTCTTCACCATTCACAAATGCACAAGCACCCTCTCATCCACAAAAATGAAGAGATCACAACCACAGTGCACATATCACGCCACCCTCTACACACACACACACACACACACACACACACACACACACACACACTCACTCTGTCTTAGCATTTTTGCTATTTGCCACTCCCCACATGCCTCCCCTTCCCTCCCCTCATTCAGCCCACTCCAGATGTGCGAGGACAGAGGGAACCCAGTCATATTAAGCCAGTCAGTCACTCTCTCCCCAGAATGAACCCACCACCTGTGTGTTTTTCTGCGTGGATTTCGATAGCCTCACCACAAGCCAGGCAGAGCTTCACTGATGGCTTTACAAGCTGGAGGACAAGCAAGAGGATGTAGGGGAAAAGAGGGCTTCTTTTTTCCTTTTCTTTTTTTCACCCATTCAAAACGTCCTCTCATCATTGTTTTTGCTTACTGTTCTAAAAACTCTGCCAGGGCCATGAGATGATTGTTATCTGCCTCCAACCAAAATCAGCTCGGTTTGAGCATCAGATGTCACTTTTCTTGATATTTTTGGACAGATTCTCTGTCTTCCTTACTGATACGTTTTGCAGAGTTTGTCCTTATTGTTAATCTTAAATACTGATTGTGTAAATTAACCTGAAATTTAAATGAATATTGAAAAAAAACATACATAAATGAGGTGAATGAATTAGAGGAATTGGAAATCAAGACCCCAGCACAGCTGCATACCATGCTTAATAGCCCAAAAGGGACAGGGGCTAATGATGTGAAGTTCTACAAAACATGAAACCAGAAGGAGCTTCTCTGGTCCAGCACTGCAGAGGTGTTGGTTTGAATTACAGATGCATTGAATTTCTACATACTCATTACATTACATTACAGTCATTTATCTGACGCTTTTATCCAAAGCGACTTACAATTGAGTTTTACTAGCGGTGCCATCACTGGAGGCAATGAGGGTAAGGTGTCTTTCCCAAGAACACGACAGGAGACTGAGGTGGGAGTGACAAGATTCTAACCACTCTTCGAATCACCATTCACATCACTGAATGACCTGCCCTACCACCTGGGCCACCTGTCCCTGATGGCATATTCAATGTAGGCTGACTTTAACCCCTAGATGCCTGTTGTTGCCAATTTGCAACAAACCCTTTCTGGCCTTTCTTTCTTTCCTTTTTTTTTATATCAAACTGTTTTATTTTATCTACCTATTTTACTTAATTCACTTTTAGTTATGTTATTTAGCTTTATTTATAATTTTTTCCTATGTATTTAAAATCTAGTTCTGTTTTATTTTATTCCAGTCTTTCCTTTTACCCCCTCGTTGTATTGTTTTGGTGTATATGTCATTGTAAATAAATTCAGGCACAAGGGGTTTAAACCAACAATAGCAATGTGTTTAAAAACAGTTGTTAGTTGATTTTACCAAGGCACAGGTGAGACCATGAAATAAAATCAGATGTTTTACTTGGAGGTCTTTATAAATACCCCCCAAAAACTGTATTTTATGCCCTTATTCTTGTAATCTCTTGATATCATACAATGTAGATTTCTTTGCAATTGTACATTGGGGATTTTTTTTCTGACATGTTTCTGCAATAGTTAGATACCGGTAGTCTCATACTGGTGACAATTTGCCTCTACATCTGAGAGCCTCTGCCACTCTTAATTGATCTTTTATACCTTGTCACATTACTGATCTGTTACCAATTAATCCACTTAATGACTAGAATGTGGATTTCTAACTACACATACCAGCTAAAGGTTTGGACACACTTTCCATCATATCTCATGAGAAAGTACGTTGAAAGTGCTTTTTGCATTTGGGTTATACTGAGGCAGCATTTTCTAACTTTGGCAGGTGCTAACTTTTTTTACGTGTGAGTACCTATAATATATACATAAAACTATGTGATAAAAGATGCATGGTATTTCATTGCTATCAGTTTGAGCAAATATGCCTCACTAGTGCGTAGATGTGGCATAATGTATTGAAATGGCAGAGAAACATGCATCATTTAATATATGGCTATCATAACTGCACAATGCTTCTCTCTGTTCACTTATTCAATAAACAGCAGACTCTCTCTACCCCTCGCATGCCCAGTGTCTCAGAGTGCTGAATGCTTTACATAATCTGCTCTTATTTACACAGCCATTACACAGTCACAAAAAGGTACAGTTCATTTCCCACCGTGATATGATTATGGTTATCAGTGTCTTCATTCAACTCCAGTAAACTGATAAAGTTATACTACTGAGTACTGGAAGCTACCTCTTTATGCACAGCATAATGTTCTATGATTGAGTGAGGAAGAAAACAAGTTTGTGCTTATGTTTCCAGTGGGAATCTTTGGGGTGTTTTTGGTTCATGTCCAGAAATAACCTCATATTTATTGGTCTTAAAAGGAGATACCAACATAAAACTGGTACATAAAGGATCTGCTCATTGTATACATGTGAAGAAAATGTACTTATGTATATAGACATTTAAAATACATTAGATTTGCAGAAATGCCAACTTTCCTGTCATTTGAGTTACAACAACAATCAAAAGCTAAATGTCAAAATGCCGTCCACTGGCCAAGTGAACCTCGTATTTACTGGATGATTTTATGTCAGCAAAAGTGCTCTCGTTACAAAAGATCCAACCCAGTAATATGTTTAATCCAATACCCATCATGGCATCTCTAAATTTCCACTGGCATTATCTAAAATTAAGTTGGGCCCAGTCTTCCACTTACTATATATGATATCTAGACAGATCCTGGGTATAAACAATCTTATTCTTGAATTATCCTTTTAATATGCTGCAGGTTCTCTTAGGCTCCAGAAGTGATTCAGTTTTCCTTTCTTTGCCCGGTGATGCAGCTTTGGTGTCCACACTTAATAATGTCAAGTCCACTTTCAACATCTCAATATCTCATGCACTGTTGATATTGTCAAAAATTATCATGAAGAGAAATGCGGGCAGTAGCATCGGGCACTAATCCGTGGATCTTCGTCCAACACACCATTAGTTGAAGACCCACCTGGCTTTTGTCACAGAGCCAATTCACATTTTTACTTGTTTCTCATTCAGAGATGATTGGGAATTGGAGTCAGAAATACATGGTCATGGCTAGAATTAAAAAGTGGTTAAATATGACAGGGAAGGGCTCCAAAACATTCAGTATCAACACTCAAAAAGTGTTCAGTTCCTAACAGACACTTAGCAGAAGAATTTCTTAGAGATGTCTTTACATGTATGAGTGAAGGTAAATATAATCCCACTCATATTCATCAGTGCTAGAGCAAGCTATTATCATCGCTCCATTATTGCTGTTTCCTGACTTCTGAGCTAACTTACTAACACCACAACAAATATCAGAGTTTGCACGCAAAGTGAAGGTCAAGAGGCCAGTGAAACAAACAAACCTTGTCTGTCTTTCTGTTTGGGCTAGGATTTGTTCCGGAAAAGCCTTTGCTCCTTCTTCCTTCCTGAGGTGTTTATTTGCACTTGGCCTCACACCAGCACCTCAGCTGTTTACCATGTTTATTTGAATTGTTTCATTTTATTTTACAAGAGAGAAAAAAAAACCTGTTTTTAGCTTCATGTTGTTTGGACAATGCAAGTTTGTCTCTTGACCTATAAATATTTCTAGACGGGCAGCCAGATAGACATCCTTCCCATCAAAGGAGGACAACAGACTGGCTAAAAGAAGATATCAGTCTAGATGGTATTTTAGTTGGGTTTCTTTCTTTTCCATATAATTAGTTTTCATGTCTGTCCTCGTACAGAAAAAGTCTGAAAATGTTACCACAATTGGACGTTTCTTAATAGAGTTCCTTATCTGTTAATTAATCTTTTGTTCAACCTCTTCAATGTGGGAGGTGGTCATTTATTAAGCCATTAAACAATTTTCAAAACTAACCAAATTTACCCTTAATATTAAAATACCTCTACTTGTATATGACCAGCAGTTTGATACCCAATAAAAGGGGGGAAAAAGTAAATCATCACAACTGAGAGGCTTGAAATAACAAATTTTTACAGATTTTGGTGTATTGTATTAAGAAAAAATACTTTTAAAAATGTACTTTTGGCATTTATTTCACTCAGGTAGTGAGTGAAATGTGAGTTGTCCTCTGTGTGTACATCCACAACCACCCACTGCTTGATAGCATCCTCTCAGGTGATGGTTCAGCAGTGTGCTGGCAGGAGTGGTCCGGATGTTAGGGGCTAGCCACAGAAAGGTTAATCCGGATCACAGCTCAGAGCCTCCGTCCTTGTTCAGAACCATCAAAGCATACTGCTCCATGTTTTCACAATACATCCTGACTGCCATTACAACTGTGCCACCAGACGCGTGAGCATGAGACACAGTATTATGACTTACAGGATTGGGAACACACACTAACACATTTGCGTATTCAGTCACATGAAGTTTCTCCCATGCGGGTGTCTTGGGGTGAGCCTCATTAGCCACCTGCTGTCTCAGGATGTATTTTGAGGAAGTCAGTGTCCCTGCTTACTCATGCTGGGAGGTGACAAATTCTAAATGCTTACTCACAGCTGTCATTTTTACAAGATCTGGCTTTCTTGTGCAGGGTACTGCATTGACTTTTTGGGACACCCATCAAATATTTAGCTGTACATTTTTTAGGTCTTTGAGACTAGATTCCTTTATACTTCTCTTGTGTTTCAAATAGTGAACAGAAACTTCATGGCAAATCTGGATAAATAGTTTTTTTCACCTTTGCATATGGAATCATGTTCCATACTTTCGTACTAAATGCTTGAAATCCAAAACTGAGTATACTAAGCATACTATGTACTCAATGGCTTAGTATGTGATTTTGCAGTATGCAGTGGTGTCCCAGATCGCATACTCGTTGTGGAGTACTCACTAGAAGTGAAAGGGCTGTGACCGGCTTACAGCCACAGCTGGCTGAGCCGACAGTGAGCGCACCTCGGCGCGCTATCAAAGTTGGAAAACTCCAATAATTTGAAATGTGGCAGTCTGTTCAACTGGCCATATGCTCTCTGGCCCATGACGATTTTGTACCCACTTGGGTTATTTTTATTCGCCCGTTTATTATGGTTATAATGCTTCGTTAACTGACAGCTATTAGCTAACTAGCACAAGCTTTAGCGGCCGTTATTGTTTAAAATATACATCGGGACACAACAAATACATTGAAAATGAAAATATCCGGTGGTTCTTAATTTGTTCAAAGCTGATCCGTCCGAGGCGCTGCTGTCTGCCATCTTCCTGCTATGTTATGAGTGCGGTGAGTGTCCACAGTCACATACTTAAAATCTTGATGGGTTTGAGTACTTCATCCGGGTACTTTTGCATACTCATTTTTCACGTTCTATGCATAGTTTTTTTTCATTTTGATGTAGTATACTCAAAATTTTGAGTATAAAGTATGGAAGTATGCGATTTGGGACACAGCAATGTTCTCTCTTTTTGACAATGTATGCTACAACATCGATTGGTATAATTTAATGGGATGACTGATTGTCCAAACCCAGACAATAATTGATAGATGTAAGAAGTAAATGCCATAATAATTAATTTGGATTGAAAAAATTATGCTTACGGGCTTATATAATGCCCAGATGCTTAATGATGCACCGAAAGATGCTCCTAAAACTTGCAAGTTGCCATGTAACTTATAATTTTTTTCTTTTTACCATTTTATTCTGTTAAATAGGAATTCCCTCTCTTTGAGTTGGTGTCCTCTGCAGTTTTTTTTGTATATTTTTTCCGACAAGTTTCTTAACTTACTGAATTTCTTGGATATACTGTAGGTCTTATAGCTAGCCTCCCACTGCTGTTTCTATTTGAGTCATCTCGCACAAAGCGGCTTGATAATATGACGCTGAGTGGTGTGACGTCTAACCTGAGCTATTCCCTCTATTTTAAACCACAAATCTATTAAAGGGACTGGCATTCGGCCATGGTTTCCCAACTTGTGTGGCTTCCCCTTCTTCTTCATTGAATGTGCATACCCAGAAGTCCTTTTTTTGTCCTATTTTTTTATTTCTTCACTTCCAGCGATGAACACTTTTCCTCTTACCTTTTTTTCTTCCATTTTCTCAGACACTTCTTTATTTATTTATTTATTTGACCTAAAATAGCCCCAGCGGGGGGGAAAGAGCTACAACTTGTTGCAGAGTATTTCCAGCCTGTCGTACGTTAGCTGTAGCAGCAGAAGAATGTCTCTCTGTCTTTCACTCTCTTGACACTGGACACAGTGTCTCAAGGTGGTGTGGCATTTAAAAATAGAAAGCATTAATTCAGTCAAGAAGATTGAAAAGAGTTTTGCTACCTGCAGACATTTCCATGCGAAATGAGTGCTGTGATCTGTTAACGGACTGCCGCCTGTGAAAGGGCAGACAGTGACGGAGAAGATGAAGAAGCTGGGAAGCTGAAAAAGAAAAAAAAAAAGCGAGGCCCTGTCTCATGAAAACCTGCCTCGCTGTTTATTACAGGCTAAAAATAATACTCCTCTTGGTATGTGGCATGTGTGAGGCAAGACGGGCTTATGTGTGTGTGCACCGTCCGTGCTAAACCCAACAGCTGGAGGCTTGAGGGGTCCCACATAGCTGCCGGTCCTAACAACAGGTGGGAGAGAAGGTGTGTGTCTCGCTGCTCACACTGTACATGTGTTTTAGTGTAATGGCTTAAAACCTTGCGTGTATGACTGGGTGTACATGCGAGCGTGTGCAGAGGTCTGTGCTTTTACATGTGCTCACATGAATTTCACACACTAGTTGCCTTGTAAAAAAAACGCTGGTGTCACACAGAGCCAGTGTGTACAGCTAAACCAGAGCCTGAATTGTCTTATTCATGCTCTCTAATCTATTTAAATCCCATATGCAGCACTGCTATGAATCAAAATTAATGACTGTGTTGTTGATGCTGATGTTAAAGCTCTGGTATGAGCACTATATTGGCCATGCACTGCGGCAGCTTGTTTAATAGGCCTCTATTTTCGTGGTAGTGTGGCATGTGTGAGTCTTTTGCCCATTGCATGTTTTTAGCCTCAAGACCAGAGGCAATTGGCCTTCTCATATGACAGTGAGTAGGTACTGAGAGGGTGATTACACCGTGGCAGCTGTGTACCCCCCCCCCCCCTCCCACCCCCCTGCCTGCTTTGTCTCCCTGCGTGTCTAAAATGAACATAACTGATTCTGTGATTAAATACCTTCCCGTTCGTGCAGCCAGATAAGAGTTACAGTGCAGAGAATGCCAAGGATAAAAACAAGGTACCGAAGCAGCCAGCACGCTTCCTTTCCTCATTATTGGCATACCTGACATACTACAAACACGCTGGATGGCTGCACTAAAGCAGAAACGTATGACAGTGGCAACAAGAATCACCAGAATAACCACCTTTTTTTTTTTTCTTTCTTAGACTTCCTGTTCAAATGACCAACCACTAGTTTGATCCTTCTTAAAGCACAGAAAAGTTTTAATAGATTGCAGCATACGGAGCACTGAGCCTCCATGAGGGTGTTAAGCAAGCGACGGGCTGCATGAGTGGAATACTTTCTTACTTTATCAGTTTCATGTTTTCTGTTTTGTCTGCTGAGCCTGGCAGGCTCTGTGTTGGTCCTCAGGAAAGAATGTCGGGTCATCCAGCAGAGCTGGTGGAGTTATTTTGAAAGTTGGCTCTGAAATAGCGCCAGGCTCCCTCGTCCGCTAAATGGGAACTCGTCGGCCCAGCTGTCATTCCAGGAGCATTTGGTAATGCACCGAGGAGGCTGTTTCATTCAGATTTTCTCTCGTTTCGCTCTTTGTAAATCACAGTTAAATGAGCACGCTCCTGAGAGCTTTCTACTCCCTGTGACCTCTCAGCACACGCACACACACACACACACACACACACACACACTGACCGGTCTCTGCTCATGTCCAACCAGGCGTCTCCAGTCTGCGTAATCATTCTCAGCTTCCCCCTGAAATTTGCAAACACCAAAAACATCACTCCCTAAAAAGCCAAAGAAATGACCGTTCCGATTGAGGCTCCCACTCAGCATCGCTCCTCACGTCTGCGTCTCTGACGCCAAAACGCCACTGAAACAAAAACAGGCTGAAGGGAATGGCAAAAGATGCTATATTTGGAAACAGATGAGCGACAAGATGTCTCATCTCTTTTTCTTTCTGCCTTTTGCTTCTTCACTATGTTGTCTCTCTCTCTCTCTCTGTTTGCGTGTGTGTGTATGTGTGTGTCAGGACAGCTGTTGTACGGCAGTATAATAAGGCTTTCAATCTGAAATAACGTGCCTGATGCTGGTTAAAAAGGGAAAGGGCTTTGCTCGGGGTCAGTCTGGCTCCTGCTCCCAAAGATCAGCTGGCATGCTGTCGGGGCCGTAGCACCAGGCACAGGGACACTGTCTGGGCAGGACGGACAGCTGGCTTGGATGGTTGGATTCTACGTCTGGGATACACACAGACGCACACACACACACATCATCTTTAATTGCTTCCACTGTACCCAGGCAACCCCTGTTTACACTGAATGTGTATCTGTTGAAGAAATCGTTCAAAGTCCCGTTCAGCAGCAGAACATAACTCTATAGACACAAGACGTTTCTAGAAGCAAGTGTGTGAGTCTGTCGGCTTAGGAACAAAGTGAGTAAAGAAATAAGGGGGTTAGAAATTAAAGGAGCTCGAAGGAGTTTCACAGACGAGACCACCAAGTAGAAAATTGTTTCACCTGAGGGCTCAAAACTCTTGATTAGCATCAAGATTTTAAAGCAAAGAATGGCTTGTTTATTGGATGTGATGATATTGTTGGAGGAAAAGAGCAACTGCAGAATATATGTTGGTAGAAAATAGTCATCTGTGTGTCTTTGAAATAACTGGGCAGTTTTCTTATAGGAGTTTCAGACTCATTGCGCTGTCACACCTTCTCACACCTTTTTGCCAATGCACAAACTCAATTCTGTCAATTCTAAAAAAAAAATACTTGGTAGTTTGAAAACAAATATGAAAGTTAAATGACTGCATGAATCCATGCAGTAAGAGTCGCACACCTGCAGAGTTTTTTTCTCCCAAACAGATCAGAGATTACTAGCGGACTCACTTTTGCTATACAAATCTCAGCAAGCAGGTGATATGCGCATAGTTCAGACGTCTGAGACCTTTTGGCCAATCAAAAGAGTTTATTTGGCTAACTGGCTAATCATGGAGCTAGTTGCTTTTCTATAATGTGGACGCTTAATTAGACTCGTGCAGATACCATAGCATGCCAGGACATAATGTTGGCTCTCTGTGCCTTTTTGTGCCCAAAGAGAAAATATGAAGCTTACAACTCAACATGAGAGGTCAACAGTATTTGTGATTTTTATTTTAGTTCAGTTACAAATTTTGAATAATAAATATGCTTCTTTATTTTGTCGAAAGCTTATCTTGTTCTAAAGATGCACATGTCTACATCTCACAAAGACGTTGAAGCAAAAGCCAGAATGGTTTGGATTTGTTATTTTTGGGCAGAAAAGCGGGATTTGAATGAAATTGCAGTAAATGAAACAAACTCTACAAGATTCATTTGATGAAACCTTCATGATTAGGAAATAAGTTTGGTTAAAATGTCGATTATTCATCAGATGTTTTGCTGATGTATTGACGTAGTTGTATGGTTTACGGTTGAGACTGTGACTACAATATGGTACTTATACCCATTAATACTGTTTCTCAGACTTAAAGCGGCTCTATGCAGCATTATCATCGTCATACAGCAGCTTGGAAGTAAGTATTTTGCCTGACTGACCTGTTCTGATGAAAAAGCGGACATTTCCTCCTCCATCGGGTCTCCCCCTACCAGAAACGGCGCTTGCAGTTTAGCCCATTGACGCTCGCGCTTGTTTTGGTTTGGAGGTCT